>MU727909.1:0-30276 GCA_026770625.1 Nicotiana glauca | reverse complement strand
TTTTGATTTATTAAAAGGCGAGATTCTTTCGTGGGTCAATATGCTTGGTAAATTGGATAATAATAATGTACGTTGGCGAAGTAATAGTTAGTTGATGGAATCCATGTCTCGGTTTAGAGATTGATGATATACTTTTATGAAAGCTTATAAGTTTTCATGTGTAAACCCGACCGGTGTATTTTGTATCCGACACATGAAATAAGTTAAGCGAAAGTCTAAAGAAAATAATCAATAAATTAAATTGTCAGTAATTTAATTTAATTGATTAGTATCTGAATCTTAACATGGGGAGTTAAATAAGATTTAATGGATGAATTTCGAAATTAGATAAGGAGTGCAATTAGGAATTTTTAGTGGAATAATTTATAATTAAATATGGTATATATTAATTTCGAAAATTAGAAATTAATTCCATAATTGGAGCCTTGTTAATTAAATTTTGTGGTCCCTACTGTGTCTAAATAATAGGAAATAAAGGAATCCTTTTTCTGGGGGGAAAGAAAACCCAATAGGTTTTGGAAAAGGGTCTTAACCCTTAAAACTTGTGCTATAAATACATAAGGTTTTCCACCTAGAGGAGAGAGCACATGGTGGCTGAAATTTTTAGCCAAGTTTTCTTAGAAATTTCGCCCACATGAAATTGCTATTTCTGGTATTATTTGGGTAACACAGTAGAAGACCGTGGAACGTTCGAGGATCACGATTGTGCGGTTGATGGAGATTCCATTGAGAAGTTATGGAACTGAAGGCTCACGTGGTAGAAGAGATATGTTCACGCTTCAAGAGGTAACCCGTGAAATCCCATTTATGCTAGTTGTCTAGATTACATGTGATTTTGATACAGAGATTGCTTCCGCTGCTTATTATAATCCATCACTTCAAACATGTACACTCATGGCTGAAAATTTGGAATTTTCACAAACTATTGCCCAGAATTCGGATGAAGTAGAAAAGAGGATGAATGTGTTTTTTCTATGTCAGATTATTCACAAAGAGGACTGCCTTTTATAGGTAAAGCTGTTGAACAGTTACAGATGAAGAAATTAATCTGTAGTTGTTACAGAAATTAAAATGAAGTTGTTACCCAATTAACTACAGCTGCTATAAGAATTAAATCATGGCTGTTACAAAAAAATAAATTGGACGTTACAAAATTCAATTCATAGAGAAAGAATTTGGACATATTCTGGTAAGTATGTATTTGGATATTTTTCTGGTAAGCTCAAAAATTGAAGAAATAACTTTAGCAAAATTATATTTGAATTAAGCCTCACGTTTATCTCGCGCGCATGGGCAAAACAACCTGATATAAAGTATAGCATTTTAACCTCCCTTTAAACATATTCAAATTTGATATTTGACATCTTTAGGCATCAACTTGTAAAGAGTAACTCGGCCTCATTTGATTTGGATAGGCTAGAATCTCTTGTTGCTCAATAATCTTGGCATGGTATGATTTAAGTTTTAACACACCTAAACTTGAAAACTTGACTAGACGAGTTTATCAACATTTCTTTCTAGTACAAGAGAATTAATGTCAATGAGTAACCTAGTGGTAAGTGGGAAATCATCACTGAGTGAGATATGTTGTATAAAAACTTTCTTTTTTATTCCTAGTTACCCATGATTGATTTTATGAAAAAGGTCAAATTTATCACTGTATTATTTGAAATTGAACAATTTTTCATTCGTTAAATGTTCAGTTTACTTTTACTCTGCTGTAAGAAAAAAGTAAACTCAATCACCTTGACTCCTAGCTCCAACCTTAGCTATCATTTAGTTGGGAAATATGTTATCCCATAATTAATTATTTCGGATTAGTTATCTCTCCTTCTCACAGGAATAAAAAAATACTATAATCCTGAAATAATTAATCCAAAAATTAGTTATATCACGATTTTATTCCAACAAAACATGAGGTAAACTCATCTCGAATCTGATCCCGTAATTAATTATCCCTTATCCCGATACCATACTGCCCTTAGAGTAATTTTAAACCTTAGTTAGTAGTCAAAAGTTAAAGTATATAGGGACATGTTTTCTCTGAGAATTTGGAGAAGTAGAGTTCAGTCAATCCAAGCTGGAGCTTCGTTAATGACCGGCAAGGGTATGAATGGACCAAATTCTAATGGAGAACAAAAATGAGTATTTTCAAATAGTATAGGGCGAATTTAAACTTTTACCCTTAATTTATATGATTAAAATTTAAAAGAGTTATTACAAAATGGAAATCCCGCATGAAGTTGGAAAAGGGAACAAAAGCTTAGGTTCAAAGAAATTGGGAGAAGGAAGGATCAACTTTACTAAAAATAACAAAGATAAAAGGAGCATAAAAAGCATAACTTTGAGAGGAAATATTATTAATGATATTGAAAGTAAGGAGATGAGTAAATAATAGAAATGGAGTACTCTGACTATGTTGAAATTTGAATATTAAATTAATTATTTATCTTTGTTAGTAGTTGCTAAACAAGGAAGATTATGGGAGGGTATATATATAGAAAAAATGAAAGGTTGACCAAGAAAAGATCTATGAACGTGGCGAATGATTGAAATTGGTGGGTGGAACATCTTTATTTTATCAGATGCAAGTGTTTTATTTCAATAAGAGCAAGTACAATAATAGTAATTAATAAATGTACTACAAGTGTTAAAGAATCAATCCTCTCAGCCTCGGGTTGGAGATGCTGGAAACACTAACTTACTAAGTGGGCGTTTGGACATAAAAATTGTAAAATTCTAAAAAATAGTGAAAAAAATTTCAAGTGAAAATGGTATTTGAAAATTAAAGTTGTGTTTGGACATGAATATAATTGTTTTAAAGTTTTGTGAGCGACCTAAGTAAAAATTTTGAAATATAGTTTTTTGGAGTTTTTTAAATTTTCGCAAAATTTCAAAATTTATCTTCAAGTAAAAACTAAAAATTTTATGGCAAAAAACTGATGTAAAAAAAAAAGTGAATTTTTTTTTAAAAAAATGAAAAATTCTTATGTCCAAATGGGCTTTAAGTGGGCGTTTGGACATAAGGATCACAAAATTTCGAAAAAAGTGAAATATTTTTTCAAGTGAAAATGATATTTGTAAATTAGTGTTGTATTTGGATATCAATAACATTTTGAGTTGTTTTTGAATTTTTGTGAGTGATATGAAATGAAAATTTTGGAAAATAATTTTATTGGGTAAAATTTCGAAATTTATCTTCAAATGAAAAGTAAAAATTTTATGTCTAAACACTAGCTTCGAAAAAAAAAAACTTTTTTGAGAAAAAAAAGTTATGGCCAAACGAGTCATAATGCTTCTTGCTTTTTGATTGAACACAAAATTACTAGCAAAGGGATATGTTGAATGAATATGATCCCCTATTTCCCGTTTGGCGGTAAGTTCTTTTTTTACAAAAAAAAATTGAAAATATTGTTTGGTTATAAAAAGTGAACATAATTTTCAAAAAGCGGTTTAGACTAGTTTTTCAATTTTTGAAATTTTCTACTCACCGAAGTTCAACTTATTTTCAAATAAAATATATGCTCAAATATAATTTCAACTTCTAAATTATTTTTCATCTCATCTTCAAAAATTCTTTTTTCTAAGTTTCAAAATTTATATCCAAAGCTGGCTTAACTTAAGGTCTCAAGTTCGAGCTCTGAAAATGAAAATTTTGATAGAAAGTGCTTCCTTCTATAATGGTTCTTAGGCGGTGCAAATTTGAACTAATCGGGGTTCCAATACGGAGCTGGATAGCATGTGTAAAATAAAAAATTAAAAAGTTTAAAAATATTAAATTTAATTTATGTGCTACGCTAGTAATTATGGAAATTAATAAATAGTAACATATTCTATGAAAAGTTTGTCCAGTATTTTAAATATCAAATCACATTTTAAATACGGATTTTTCAAATTTTATAGATTTATGGACGTGGTGTAGAATAATATTGTAACGAACTTCTAGCTTTCTTGAATCAATTTAACGAGATACCCGTTACTGCTTATTGAGAGAGAGAGAAAGATTCATCTGAAAAAAATATATATGCTCAAATATAATTTCAACTTCTAAATTATTTTTCATCTCATCTTCAAAAATTCTTTTTTCTAAGTTTCAAAATTTATGTCCAAACGCTGGCTTAACTTAAGGTCTCAAGTTCGAGCTCTGAAAATAAAATTTTTGATAGAAAGTGCTTCCTTCTATAATGGTTCTTAGGCGGCGCAAATCTGAATTAATCGGGGTTTCAATACGGAGCTGGACAGCATGTGTAAAATAAAAAATCAAAAAGTTTTAAAATATTAAATTTAATTTATGTGCTACGCTAGTAATTATGGAAATTAATAAATAGTAACATATTCAATGAAAAGTTTGTCCAGTATTTTAAATATCAAATCACATTTTAAATACGGATTTTTCAAATTTTATAGATTTATGGACGTGGTATAGAATAATGTTGTAACGAACTTCTAGCTTTCTTGAATCAATTTAACGAGATACCCGTTACTGCTTATTGAGAGAGAGAGAAAGATTCATCTGAAAAAAATATATATAAGGAAAAGTTTCAATGAAATTCTGTTTGGCCAATCCGAAGCTTCAAACATTGAGATTTTATTTAAAAAATATTACTCCACCCATTCACTTTTACTTGTCAAATATTCTAAAAATAGATTTTCACGTTTACTTATCATTTTTAACATATCTAAAGAAGACAATTTCTTTTTCCTGTTATACCCATAATATTAATTATTTATTTCAAATTATTTCTTAAATCCATTAAAAATATATATCAATTAATATAGATATCATTATAAATTATATACTTTATTTCTTATTTTGTAAGGGATTTGCAAAATTTATCATGAACAAGTAAAAGTGAACGAAGGGAGTTTTACAACTCCCTTCTATTGTATTGGTGTATGTAAAGGCAGGTTATTTGTAATCTGTCATTTGGAACATTAGGCTGGCTACAGTTTTTTTTGTTGTTGATAACAATTTAAAAAAAAAACAATTAAACTCTCGCATTTGTTTACTGACATATTACATTCATAATCAACCAAAAAGTAGTATGTATCGCGGTATAATAGGCTAAACACTATTATATAATGTAAAATCTCGCATTTTGACTTGGGCCGCGTATAACATGATACATATCGAATTACAATACCAAAATTGAATTATATAGCTATTGAATGTATAAATGAAGTTCACTCTTATGTTGTAAGAGTGTCAAGATATTTCAGTGCAGCAATCAAGTCTATAAAAAAGCATATGGATTATAATAAGTAAAATTACACTACAACAACAACAAACCAAGTTTATCCCAATAAATGGGGTCTGGAAAGAGTAGTCTGTACGTAAACCTTACCCCTACCTAATGTGGTTAAAGAGGATGTTTCCAATAGACCCTCGGTTCATGAAGGGCAAGAAGAAAAAGAGGGAAGTAAGGGAGGAAGAAAGATGGAAGATAAAAGAAAAAGGAGAGCTAAAGGAAAAGTGGTACCAAATAATAGCAAAAGGGAATATAATACCTGAGGCGAACAAAACCACATAACATAATAAAAATCTAAGAATATGAAGGGACATGCATATTACTAAGACTATCAGTGCACAACTATAGACTACCTACTAACCTTCTACCTTAATCCTCGACCTTCACACTCTCCTATCAAGAGTCATGTCCTTAGTGAGCTGAAGCATCGCCATGTCCTGCCTAATCACCCCTCCTCAATACTTCTTATGCATACCACGACCTTTTCTCAAACTCTCCATGACCAACCTCTCACACCTCCTAACAGGCGCATCCATGCTTCTTCTCTTAACATGTCCGAACCATCTTAGCCCCGACTCCCGCATCTTGTCCTCCACGGAGGCTACTCCCACTCTGTTCCGGATAGCTTCATTCCTAATCTTATCTCTCCTGGTACACCTACATATCCATCTCAACGTCATCATCTCTGCTACTCTCATCTTTTGCACGTGGGAATACTTGACTGGCCAACACTCAGCCCCATGCAGCATAGCCGGTCGAACCACCACTTGGTTAAACTTACCCTTAAGTCTTAACGACACATTTCTATCACACAAAACATCGGAAGCGAGCCTCCACTTCATCCATTCCGCTCCAATGCGATGTGCGACATCTTCGTCAATCTCCCCGTTATCCTAGATAATAGACCCGAGATACTTAAAACTCGCTCATTTGGGAATAACTTGAGCATCAAGCTTAACCTCTACGTCTGTATCATGGGTCTTGTCACTAAAATTGTACTCCAAGTATTCTGTCTTGTTTTTACTCAGTTTGAAACCTTTAGACTCCAAGGTCTGTCTCCAAACCTCCAACCTAGCGTTAACCCACTACGCGTCTCGTCAATCAATACTATATCATCAGCAAAATATCATGCACCAAGGCACCTTCCCTTGGATGTGACGCGACAATACATCCATCGTCAAGGCAAATAAAAATGGGCTAAGAGCCGGTTCCTGATGTAACCTCATCACCACAGGAAAATGCTTCGAGTGACCACCCCAAGTCCTCACCCCAGTCTTAGCATCATCGTACATATCCTTAATCATACTAATGTACGCTACCGGAACACCACTAACCTCCAAACACCTCCACAGGACCTCCATTGGAACTTTATCGTATGTTTCCTCAATGTCAATAAACACCATATGCAAATCCTTCTTCCTCTCCCTGTATTGCTCCACTAATCTTCTTACCATATGAATCGCTTCCGTAGTCAAATGCCCTAGACATGAATCCAAACTGATTCTCGAAAATAGACACGCACCTCCTTACCCTAGCCTCCACCACCCTCTCCCAAACCATCATAGTGTGACTCAACAGTTTGATACCCCTATTATTATTGCAATTTTGGATATCACCATTATTCTTGTAAAGCGGAACCATCGTACTCCACCTCCATTCTTCGGGCATCTTCTTTGTCTTAAAAAATAATATTAAACAGCCCAGTGAGCCACTCCAAACCTGTCCACCCCGCGCTCTTCTAGAATTCCACCCAAATTTCGTCTGGCCCCGTCGCTCTGCTCCTGCACATCTTACGCATCATCCCTTCCACCTCCTCTACCGTAATCCACCTACAGTACCCAAAATCTCGCCGACTCTCGGAGTGCTCCAACTCACCCAGCACAATGCGTCTATCCATCTCCTCATTCAACAGTTTATGAAAGTATGTTTGTCATCTTTTCCTAATAAGTGCCTCGTCCATCAACACTTTACCATCCTCGTCCTTGATACACTTGACTCGGTCTAAATCGCGGGCTTTCCTCTCTCTCTCACCTTGGCTAACCGGTACAACCTTTTGTCCCCGTCTTTGCCCTCGAGCTCCTAGTACAAACCAGAAAATGCCGCGTTCTTAGCTGTCGTAACTGCTAACTTCGCCTCTTTCTTAGCCTTTCTATAACACTCCCGATAAGTCCTTTTTTCCTCCTTGTTTGTACTCTCTACTAGCTTCAAATATGCAATTTTCTTAGCTTCCACTTTACCTTGAACCTCTCCATTCCACCACCAATCCCCTTTATGACACCCAGGAGAGTCCTTCGTGACCCCTAAGACCCCTCTAACAGCTACCCTAATGCAATCCGCAGTCGTGAACCACATACTAAACGCGTCCCCCATACTCATCCAGGCCCTCATAGACAATAACTTCTCCCCTTATTCCTGAGCTTTGTCCTTAGTCAAGTTACCCCACTTGATCGTAGGTTGCCTGTACCCCGCCCTCTTCCTCCTACTCATCTTGATCTCTAAGTCCATAACTACGAGTCTATGTAGAGTTGTGAGGTGCTCACTTGGGATGACCTTACAGTCAGTGCACATACCTTTATCATATTTCCTACAGAGAAGATAATCAATTTGAATCTTGCCCATTAAATTTCGGAAAGTGACTAGGTGCTCTTCCCTCTTCGGAAAACTCGAGTTAGCTATAACCAAATTAAAAGCTCTAGCAAAATCCAACAGTGAATTACCTTCCTCATTCCTAACCCCAAAATTGTACCCACCATGCATATCATCATAACCCCTAGCACTAATCCAAATATGACCATGAGATCTCCGCAAATGAATAATTTCTCTGTGTGCAGGATACTACGCACCATCTCATTATGTTATACTCCCTCTGTTTTAATTTATGTGAACCTATTTCCTTTTTAGTTCGTGTAAAAAAGAATGACACTTTTCCTTATTTGGAAACAATTTACCTTTACAGAATCATTTATAGCCACATAAAATATATGTGCCTAATTTTACGTCACAAAATAAAAAGTATTCTCTTTTTTGTTGAATTCCGTAACCAATCAAATGAGTTATAGGGAGGATTATAACTTAATAAATCTGTGGCACCAAATTGAGATAGTGGGAGAGAAAAAACTATATACAAGAGAAAAAGCATAGCTGTACACTTAAAGAAGCATCCGCGTGTCCCATTACTTATCCATGCCACAGTGAAAAAAGATGGGAGTAAGTAAAAGCTCTTATCATGTAACCGCACACAGGTGATAAAAGCTATCGCCCAGCACCAGCTCACACACTGTCGTTCTCTCACTGACAGCAAGCAGGGTCACTCACCAGTCACTCTCTCCTCCTCCTACTGTATGTATTCCTAACTAATGCTTCTCTCTCTCTCTCTCTCTCTTTTTCTTCATTTGGTAAAGTGTAAAAACTCTCAAATTTTCCAAGAAAATTGGCTTTCTCTCTATCATATTCATTGGTGAGCTTTTTTTTCTTCTTTACCAACCTAGCTAATCATTTTCTTTTCTCGGAGATGAATACATATTTAGGTCCGTTATTTTTACCTTATCTAAATCATTATCAAAACAATCTGAGTGTTTTTTGTTACTGTTATTCTTTCCTTTTCTGGAGAAACAGATTAAGGGAATGATTTCTTGTTTGCTCAAAGCTTCCATTTAGAGGGGATTTCTCGATTTAGAATTAGTGTATCTTTTTATTCCACTTTTCAATTTATTTTTTCACCCTAATCATTTCCAAAGAAGTATGTTATTACTACTTCTCCATTGATTAATGGAGAAACAGACTGAGTTCATCAAACACCCTTTTCTTGGTTTCTGATTTTGTTTTTTATTACGGTGATATATGAAGCAGATGAAGAAAATGCATCACTATTAATGTAATATATGGGAACGATGTCGCATTTTCTTGGAAAAGAAAGAGAGTTCATTCATGCGTTAGTTGAGCAGTTTTATACTAGTAGAAAAGTCTGTCTTCTTCTTTTTGGGTGTGGATTCCAATGAAACCCTAAGATGGGGGACCATTACTTTATCTAACAAGTGGAGTAGTACCAACTACTCTATGCCAAAATAAATAGGAGTAACTTTTATTCCATAAAATGTGTTTTTATTTGAGGAAAACATTATACTGTTGTGAAAAGAGGGGTGTATGTAAATCTAGTCATAATCAAGAAAATTTTAAACTTACACCTAGTCACTTGTTTGTGGGGTTGATGAACAATTCAATGTTTCATTATTTATTTGGCTTTTATTTGATTAGGTGAGGAAACAACAAGTAGCTGAAAATGATGTGGTGGAGTTAAGGGATGCAATAGATGGGGAGATGCATTTTGTGGTCTTGGATTGGAAGGGCTTGACCTCTGTTTCTGTATTTGAATAGTTTTAATATAGTACTTCTTTGTCTCCAACAGCTCTGTTTGATAAAGGTGAGCTCGTTTTCTACCTCTTCTTGCAAAATAATTGAAGCTGTAGTTGTATATGCTTGATGAGCTGCTTTAGAATACAAAGATAGTAATAACTATTTTCTTATAGTAAATGGGTTTTTGAGATGCTGCTCTTTGTAAGGTCATGGCTATATGTGTGGGAACTAGCAGAGGAATATTTTCCGACTCTAACCTCTTCCAATTTATGGGGCTTGGATGCTTTTTTATTAGTGATTTTCAGGGACAATCTTTTTTATTCTTTACATGTTTGATTGACTGCTCTGTGGTGATAGTTTACTTCCTCTTGCTTTGGGCTATTCAAAGAATTTGGATTAGAATGACAATATGATCTTGAAAGTGTGAAAGAAAATTAGTGAGTTACAGTTTTGAGGTAGATCATCAAATTTGTGATCCAGCCATGCTACATTATTGGTTCTGTTTTTTTTAGTCTTGGATTTGTGTTCTTGCTCTTTGATTCAAACTTTCTGTTGTTTGATGGAATGTTTGTTTTTGCCTTAGGTGAAATTATGTACTTGTCAATCTAGAAACAGATAGAAGTTAACTTTATATGGTGGATATTTTGCAGATCTGAGTCCTAGTTACTTTTTTTTGCATTCCATGAGTGTTGAAATTTACTAAAGCCATCTCGTAGCTTCTTCCCCAAGATGGAGTGGAATGCAAAGTGGGACTGGGGAAACTTGGTAATGTTTGGTTCAGAGGCCGCCAAAAGTCCAAAAGAACTACAATTAACAGATTGGGGAGTTGAAGAAGATGGAGAACTTGATGCTGGATCCTTCAATTTGTCGAGTGGTGGTAGTGGTAGTGGTACCGGTGGTTATGTCTCTGATGTTGGGCGTGGTTCTTCGATCAAGAGCTCAATATCAGCTTCTACCGACTCTTCACCAAAGGAGGGCTTGAAAGCATCCAACTTTTCTTTCGATGGCTCTCCTGAGGATCTTAGTAAGAAAGTGAAAATTTGCTCTAGAAATTCACCCCCCATGGAGGCTTCAGTAGGCTCTGTTGAACCACTTATAGGTCTGAAACTTGGTAAGCGGACATTTGAGACCATCGGTGGTGCTAAGGTTTCATCCTTCCCTGAGAAACATGTATCATCTGCAGCAGCAGCAAAGAAAACAAAATCATCTACTCAGAATGCACCAACTCCTCGCTGTCAGGTTGAAGGCTGCAGCCTTGATCTTTCATCAGCGAAAGAATATTACCGGAAGCATCGAGTTTGTGACAGTCATTCCAAATGCCCAAAGGTCATTATAGCAGGTGTAGCACGTCGCTTCTGTCAACAGTGTAGCAGGTAGATATCTTTGTAATTAGATTTTTATGTCCTTGGAATGCACATCTGTGCCTTTTAACAAATTCTTCTTCTAGATGTAGCTTTAGTACATTGCTCATTTTTTTAATTTTTGAATCCTTGAAATTAAGGTTCCATAGCTTGTCTGAATTTGATGAAAAGAAGAGAAGCTGTCGCAGGAGACTCTCTGACCACAATGCACGGCGCCGCAAACCACAGCAGGAAACCATCCAGTTCAACTCGGCAAGGCTTTCTTCATTGTTTTATGGTATGTTGTCTATGTTGGGATTGCGCGTTTCCTTTCTTGGAATGTGGCTTTGAGTACTCAATTGACAGGCTTTAGTAATAGTTATAGAAAATAGGTTAACATGGACAGTAATTTGTCGACTACTAGTCAAAAAACTTCTCATAACGTTTTTTTGCTGGTTAAACAACCAGTTGTAGTGGCATTGGTTTTAATAATCACTTGTATCTAAAATGAGATGCATGCATATAATTAATAACAATTAGTTGTGCTTGGAAAGTGAGGGTGCTTCGTGGGTTATCTGCTAAGCAGTGTTTGGTGCTTAATTATCATCTTATGCGCTTTTACAATTACAGATAGCAGGCAACCTATGAATCTTGTGCTCAACCATTCCCAACTGGTTCAGTCTGGAGCTGCTGCTAATTCTACCTGGGAAAGCACTGAAGAAACTAAGTTCAGTATAACAAGAGGGTCTACTCCAAAGCCTGAAAGAGCTGGCAGTACAAATGGGCAGTCATTATTGCCAGGGATCCAGTTTTCACGGGCCGTGGGTGCACACAGTAATGTATCTAGCTGCTTGCTCTTGCCCTCCAAGGGCCACACAGCCGAGGTTTTCAATCGAGGTTTGTTTCACTATCAAGGATCCAAAGCTTTTCTTCTGTGCAGTTTTGCTCCAAGATGTTGCAATTTTTATTTATATACTAAAGCAGATCTCTACTTTTTCCCGGCCTCTATTTGTTTCTTTTTGTAAAAACAGTTCCATTAATTTAGTTAGTTGCATGATCATTAGTTATAGACTCCTGAAGGCAGCAATTCTTGTTTCTCTATCCTAATTAGTAGTCAACGTTTTCTTTTGATAAAGCTTATTGGTAGTCAACAATAGGTGCATTACATTTGCATTATGGGTTACATATTACGGAGTACTGATCTTAACTAGAACCTTTCAATAAATGTACCTTTTCTCTATCTGGCCGGCCCATATGTGATGAAAGATGGTAGGAAGCACTTTGGTTGAAAGCTTTATTTGTATTACCATGGAACCTTCTTTATTTTTGCTTGAGTTGTAGTTTTATCTTTCCAACAGTTCCTGAGGAATTGAAGGCATTTTCATTTAGGAGTCAATTATGGAATTTAGCAAGAGTGCTACCGGTGATACTTAAAAGTTGCTGAAGTAGATCTGGAATTGTTATGCTATGCATTGGGGTTGGAGATTATGACTTATTTTCATACTTGGTTTCTAATAAATTGAGGTTTGCGTACACACTACCCTCCCCATCCCCAGACTCCAAGTATGGGAAGATACTGGGTATGTTGTTGTTGGTATCTAATAAATTGAAAGAGTTAGCTGACTACATAAATCTCTTACCTAATATGACTACCTTTGAGATGAGTTGATAAGTTTGTTCCTAATTAGAGATCAAAGCAGTGCACCAAAGGCGGTAAAAATGTTCACTTGCATGTAAGATAACAATCACATGCGCTTAGCTTGTTGGAAAAACTTAGGAGCTGCAGAAGTTGCGTAAGAGACTCACCATACATAGGAGACATTCAAGGGTTTGATTTCTAAGACATTTATTTATCTTCCTCATAATTTAGAGAATAAGTATATCTTATCTGTTGTTAGATTAGTTACTCTCCTGTCAAGAGTTCACTATTGTTGAGAAGAGATTAGACATTCACCTCTATTTATTGTGGATTTTTTTTTCTGTAGAGACTTTGTTGGATATGGAATATACTGAAAATATGATGTCCAGTATATAACTGATAGTGGCAGTGGGATTGCCTGTTGTCCTTTTTTAAAATGGAGTCAGGATAACTTAATCGACTCACTTTACTCTTTATGAATATATCTTATGGAAGAAATAAAGTTGAGATTTTGGAAAGTTGATCTTTAATATGTTCACTGTTAAAGAATTGTAGAATACTGAAAAGTTTTGGAAGTCAAGACGACTTTGAGTGTTAGGAAGCTGATTGAAAGTGCAAGATTATTAAATCCCAGCATAAGTTTTCTGAAGTAGGTTAGTTTCCATTTTTCTATCAGGTGCCACGGAATCCATGTTCAATATGGGTGCAGGACGGGAATTTCCTCGTGCTCTCTCTCTTCTGTCAACTAATTCATGGGGTTCATCCGAGCCTGAGACTGTTTCACTGAACAACCCAACACATGCAAATCAGAGCAGCATGACCGAGCAGATGATGCAGGCAATTCCACAAGGCGTGCCACTTATGTCCTGTGATTACTGGCAGGGTGGACAAACCTCATCCGATCCTCGTGACCCTACATTGGCTGCTAATAGTCATGCTGGTGGTAGCTTTCAGGGAATCGAGCTGTTCAAACCTCCATTTGACACTGACTTTTATCTCAATGCATTGAACTGAAGCCAACATCTGATGTCTTTAGTGGATTTTGGCCAGCTCCCCTTTTCACTTTTTGACGCGTTATCAAGCAGAGGTTTAGCTATTTCAAGCTGTTTGTTTGCCATCTTAAATTAGTGCTGGTATATATAATATATATATAGGTTGGGCATTGAAACTCCAAGAAAGTTTGCTTAATTTAGGCAGTGACAAGGGTTCTTAAGAATTGTAGTTTCTTTATGCTGCAACTTAGAACATAACTGCACAGGCCCCGACTTCCAAATGACTGTTTTGTTCTTTTTCGCCATTTTCTGGAGTGTTGACGAATTAGTATTTTGCTGAGGTTCTATTCTACTTTTATTGTCACTCACCGAGTAATTTTCGTAGCCTGTTCTATCTTCATAAAAAGTTTGAACGTTTAATAATGTTTGTTAGATTCATAAAGTTAGTATGTGCTTCCTAAGTACTTTTTGCAAGTGAGAAGTGAAGCTAATTCCCATGATCTGAAATGAGAAAACACCGAATGAATTCCCGTACGGTAATCAATTACCTATTCCAAATTGCTTGTGCTATTTTGAGGATGTCAGTTGACAATTGAATTTGATTATTACCAATATTTCCATATCCGTAATAGTGTGAAAAGAGGGCTCGGATTACTTAGTTCTATTTCTCGTTGGGGGTGGGGAAGGGATGTAACTCAGTGGTAGACTTGTTTTCCGGGCCTCTAGTGAGTTACTTTACATTTAAACCGAATTCTTTCCGGTTAAAAAATCTCTTTCTAGTTGTTCTGGAACAATTAGGAGATTTTCTAGAAGAAATACGGGGTTCTGCTTCTGGCAGCAACATGCTTGGTCCCACTTATGGGGTCAACTAATCTACTCCATCCGACTAGTTTCGGGTTCTAATCCCGGCCTACCCAATAGCATATTGAAATTCTAATTGTTCGTAGAGAAGTCCGTATTTTTTCAATCAACTTCATTAAAATTTTAAATACGTACACCGTGGTTGACACGAGTATATAAGTCATGTTATACTGTTGAATAACAAGTCTTTCATTTTCTATTTCTATTTGTAGAAAGCTCGTGTCCTTGGGAGTCCATGATGATTAAAGAAATCAAGATTTTAGCATGACGAGTCCATGATGATTAAAGAAATTAAGATTTTACCATGACTGTAATTTTAGAGAGAAACGAAAGCGAAAGCCTATGGGGTTGCTTCGATCTAATAAGTACCTTGTGTTAGAAGGAACGTGTATCACACATGTAAAATCTGAGATTCTCATTTTGTATCTTGATTAATCGGATAGTTTCTTTATAGATTCATATCCCAAACTCTGCGACATGTGTTTCTGAGTATTCCTTGATCATTTCGTCTAGGAAGAGGAGTTCCTCTAATTCTATGAATTTTTCTAGAAGACTTTTCTCGTGAATATTATAAAAAAAAATTGGATTGCCCAGTTTTCACCAATTAGTAACCCAAGATTTTACACATTTATTAACATAGAAAGAAATCCACCGAGGAAAGAATTGCTCAGATACCCGTGAGTGAGGCTTATTTGGGCCGTGTTATAAATGCCCTGGCTAAACCTATTGATGGTAGAGGTAAAATTTAAGCTTCTGAATTTCGATTAATCGAATCTACTATCCAGGCATTGTTCCGTATATGAGCCTCTTCAAACCGTGATTTAAATAAAGATTTCTCTGGTACTCTATGTCAATAAAAGTAAAAGAAAGAAAATAAGGGCGAAATAAAGATAATCAAAACAATGTTGTATCATGTGTGTAAGAAATATTCGACCGCACGGAGTGTACGAATGGGTTGATTAACAATTTACGGATGAAAAAATGGCAAAAAGAAAGCATTCAGTCCTCTTTTCTATCTTGCACCTATAGTATTTTTCAATTTGTTTCTCAGTTAATAAATATCTGGAATCTTGGTTACTAATTGGTAGAATACTGGGCAATCTAATTTTTTTGGGATAATACTCAAGAAAAGAGTCTTTTAAAAAAATTTATAGAATTTCAAAATCTGAATATCGAGTCATCTATGATAAGAGTAAAATTAAATTATCCATATGTGCTGGGATAAATATTTGAGATAGAAGTACAAATCAGAAGAACTCTTTATAAACGAATAGGAAGCGACAATTCATAATAAAAGAAAAGATAGAGTTTTGGATAAAATTGATTTGTTATGGCAAGGCGTTGTTTTCCTAGTAGATTTTCGTTGCTACTTGCCACCTTGGTACAAGCAAAGTGACAAAGATACAATGAGTCTGTTATAGTATGGCGACGTGTGTATAATTAGTAGTAGGGTGTGTTTGTTGATTGATATTCAATTCAATATTTGACACCGGAGTACTTATACATTTATTTGCTATGGATCGTATTGTGAATTATAAAGTGATAGATACCTATTAAAATTCGTTCTAATAAGTGAATATATTAAATTTAATTTGGTTGCAGTTAATCATAATATGATTGAATTAAAGCTGGCAGGACAAAGCTGGTTGCACATAGTTAAAGAGATCGTTACTGTATGGGGTCGAATTTGACCAGTCACGTCCTACCGTCAACACGACCAACCACTGAATGCTAACTAGTCGACATGAGGAAACGACCCCGGGGTGAGAGGAGGAACGACCTCGACCTGTCATCGGCTCCGCTACAAAGAACACTGACGTTGTCATTCTAATGACTCAGCTTGGATCCCCCCCCCCATTATATAAAGGGGATCCGAGCCTTGTAATAGGCAGATAACTTGTAATAGAAAAACCGATTCTCTCTCTGATCTTTATCTCTCTCTCTCTCTCTCTCTATCTATCTCTCTCTCTCTGTCTCTCTTTATATCTATCTATCTATCTCTCTCTGTCTCTCTTTTACTGTTATTATTGTACCGATTATTGAAATTATCCTAGAGTTTATTATCTTTGACTACGATTTACTCCTTCATCTCTTTGATTGATTTTCTTCAAAAGAGTTTAACATCTTTTGAGTCAAATAATTTGGCACCGTCTGTGGGGATTTCGGTAGTCAAAATCGTAGTTTTCACCTGGGATATCAAAAGCAACGATCTCTATCCTTCGCACTCCATAGAAATCAGTGGCAGACAAAGAAGCAAGGTTTAAAGCGATAGCGAATGTCTCAAACAACCTCTTATAATCCCTCAACGAAGTCGATAGAGAAGACACCGAGAATATAACACCAAGAGGCACACCGGAGGGAGAGATATCACCATCTATACTTGAGGATCACACGATCTTACGCGAAAGAGAAACTTCAACATCCACGGTGAAAGAAACACCACCAGTAGTCAAAAAGCTGTTAGAGGAGTGGTTGACAAGCACTCTAAATACCATGCTTGAAAAACCCCTCTAGGAAATATTGGAGATTCGCAAACGGTGGAAATCGTTGCTGTCACCGGCGGGCCAAGCACTGTACAAACAATCAACACCCGCACTACCACCGATGCGAGTAATGGTACACTCGCGACCATCCTAAATAAAATGGAAAAAATGGAAAACGAGAACAAAATGCTTCGTGATCAAATGAAAGAACACCAGGAAAGGATTGACAAAGTAGCCGGCGCCCCTAAGCTGTTGCCAGAACGCGAAGTGGGAAGGTTTGTCGAGCAGCCGTACAGTGAGGAAGCTGCTCCCCATCCCATCCTGAAAACCTTCAAAATGCCACCATACTTGAAAATATACAATGGGACCACGGATCCAGAAGATCATCTGATTCATTACGTGACTGCGGTAAAAGGCAACAACTTGTCAAAAGAACAAGTGCCATCTGTGATGTTGAAAAAGTTCGACGAGACTTTGACAGGAGGAGCGTTAACCTAGTATTCTCAACTACCAGCACGGTCGATATCGACGTTCGAGGAGATGGAAGATAAATTCGCTATCGCTCATGCAGGAGCAAAGAAGGCTGAAGCTAGGGTCAACGCCATCTTCTCCATCAGGCAAACGGTAGGCAAAGGGCTTCGGGACTTTCTAGCCCGGTTCAACAGGGTAAGAATGGGACTGCCAAATGTGTTGGAAGGAATGGCGGTCACAACCTTCCAAAATGGATTAAGCAGAAGCGGGTCGAAGGCGACCAAGAAGCTACTCAACAGACTCATGAAGTACCCTCCTACCACATGGGAGGAGATCCATAATGCCTACTGTGCCGAAGTAAGAGCAGATAAAGACGATCTCAATGGTCCAACCGAGCGATTAACGTTAGTACAGTCCGAGGTAAGGAGGCATAGACGTAGTGACGGACGAAGGGATCAGCTCCCGCACTTCAACAGAGAAAGGCATCAACCCTATGTCAGAACTCCTAATCCGCCTCCCCCGAGGCATGAAGATGTTGTGTCGCGACATATCGTGCCCCTTCAAAATGAAAAAGATATGCCTCCATTATTATCTGCTCATAACTTTTGTGTTTCCCCTTCAGAAATAGTGTATGCACTAGAGAAGTTGGGCATGAAGGTGCAGTGGACATAAAAGATGAAATCAGACCCAAATGCAAAAAGGTCAAATGTCCTCTGCGAATTCAGGAAAGAGGACACAAGACCGAAGATTGCATAGGTTTACAACAATAGGTGGTCAGAATGCTGAACCAAGTATACTTGAAAGAACTGCTCAGCGATAAAGGAAAGGCCAACTTCGCCAGAGGGCACGACCCATCTCAAGGACCACCAAAGCCGCCGTCGCCGGCATGTACCATACAAATGATTATCTGCGGTGGTGATGACTTAGTGATCAACCACGTAAAGTTCACCACCATGCATAAGTTGAAGCGTACAATTGCTCATGAACGGTATGATGGCTTCGAAGACAGTATCATCTTCGAAGAGTTAGATGTCGACGGTTTGTCTTTCCCTCATTACGATGCTTTATTCATAACATTACACATCGCTGGTATAGATGTGAAAAGAATTATGGTAAACGACTGAAGCGGCGCATGTATTATCCACCCGAGAGTTCTCATGCAAATGAAGCTCGAGGATAAGATAATACCGCATTGCAAAACACTAACGGGTTTTAATAATGCAGTAGAGCGGACATCTGGAGAAATAGCACTACCAGTCCTTGATGGGGGAGAGACGCTGGAAACTACGTTCCACTTCATAGACCAAGAAATCGCCTATAATGCCATCATAGGACGCCCATGGATACACGCCATGCGGGCCGTCCCCTCAAGCTTCTACCAGGTAATCAAGTTTCCCACCCCATGGGGAATTTTCAGCATTCGAGGCGAGCTGCGTACCGCCCTGGAATGCTATCGGATCGCCCAAGATTGCATGCATACCAAGTAATTAACAGGGGCAAGCGCGGAGGCATAGCAATCAGCCATGTCGGGAGCTAAAATCGACCCGCCAGCAGAAGTCATCATAGAGCCCGATGTTGTAGAAGCTTGCAAAGCAACCATTGAAGATCTCGACACGGTACACCTAGACGACTTCGACGATACAAAAAAGGCTTATATAGGACACAACCTCTTCGATCCAGGTAAGTATCGTAAATTTTTGACTAACAATGCCGATCTATTTGCCTTTTCACACTCAGATATGCCAGGGATTCCAAAAGACATCGCCACTCATAGTCTAAACGCCGATCCGCTCTATCCGCCCGTGCGGCAGATGGGGAAGAAATTTAATACCATAATTAACGAGGTAGTCAGTGAAGAAGTGGAAAAATTACTGGCCAACGGCTCCATCAAGGAATCGAAATACCCCAATGGGTTGCCAATGTGGTCATTGTCAAAAATAAAAATGGCAAGTGGAGACTGTGCGTGGACTTCACCAACGTGAACAAGGCATGTCCAAAAGATTCCTTTTCATTACCCCATATCGACCAGCTGATCGACGTAACAGCGGGACACGAACTGCTGAGTTTCTTGGACGCCCACTCCGGCTATAACCAAATCCTAATGGCCGAGGAGGATCAAGAAAAAAACAACTTTTATCCCCCACCAAGGGACTTACTGCTATAATGTGATGCCATTCGGACTCAAGAACGCGGGGGCCACATACCAGAGGTTAGTTACCAAGATGTTCAAGGAACAGCCCGGCAAGACAATGAAGGTCTATATCGATGACATGCTGGTGAAATCGGAAAAGAAAGAAGACCATATTGGTCATTTGAAAGAAGCCTTCGAGATATTGAAGCGGTACGGGCTGAAACTAAATCCGAAAAAATATGTCTTCGGCGTAGCCTCAGGAAAATTTTTGGGTTTCCTTGTATCACAACGAGGCATCGAGGTCAACCCGGATAAGATAAAAGCCATAGAAACGATACCTGAGGTACTGAACAGCAAGAAACAGGTACAGAAGCTGAAGGGGCGAATAGCCGCCCTATCAAGTTTCATCTCACGATCTTCCGACAGGTGCCACAAGTTCTTCAATGTACTGAGAAAGGATCATGAACTACAATGTAACGAAGATTGCATCGACGCCCTGAGGAAACTGAAAGCATATTTGTTCTCAACACCACTATTCGTCAAGGCGGACCCAGGCGAAAGTCTGCTCGTATACCTAGCAGTATCCGAAGTCACCGTCAGCGCAATCTTGGTCCGCGAAAATAAAGGTACACAATCCCCCATTTACTATATCAGCAAGACCTTAATTGACGCCGAAACAAGGTACCCACGCCTTGAAAAACTGGCTCTGGCACTAGTCGTAGCTTCACGAAAGCTTAGACCCTAATTCATAATGTCACCCCATAAAAGTAAAAACAACATTTCCCCTTTGGGGCATCCTGCATAAACCCGAGCTCTCAGGCAGACTCGCCAGATAGGCCATAGAGCTCAGCGAGCATGACATAACGTATCACCTGCGAACTGCTATTAAGTCACAGGTACTCACCGACTTTGTCGCCGATTTCATTGCGGAAATTCTACCGAAAGCGGAACAAGAGGCTCTTTGTGCCTCCACTCTTACCGACATTTGGACCCTCTATACTGATGGAGCCACGAATGCCTCGGGATCGGGTCTGGGACTCGTCCTCGAAGTCCCTATGGGTGAAGTAATTCGCCAATCCATATGATGTCCCGAGATGACTAACAACGAGGCCGAGTACGAGGCTGTGGTTGCAGGTATGAAGTTAGCACTCAAGTACGGAGCCCGGTGACTCATTCTCCACTGGGACTCTCAACTCGTCGTAAATCAAGTCACCGGGACTTTCCAAATTAAAGAACAAAGACTACAAAAGTATCAATCAGAGATCCACAAACTGATGCCAGAATTCGACGAATGCCAACTCGAGCAGATACCTAGGGCACAAAACATTGAAGCAGATGGCCAAGCCAAGGTTGCCGCAGCCACTAAGAACATCAACAAAGGAAACGTGGTCACTCTCCTCCATTCAGCCATAGACCACCTCAAGGTATTTTCCTTGAACTTAAGCTGTGACTGGAGCAACCACTTTCTATCCTATCTACAGGACGGAGCACTCCCGCAAAACAAAAAAGAAGCCAAGAAACTCCGAGTACAAGCTGCACAATACAGCCTGGTAAATCATGACCTCTACAAAAGAACGTTTGGCGACCCCCTCGCTAAATGCCTCGGACCCTACCAAACAAGATAATTGGAGGAGGTGCACGAGGGCCATTGCGGCGCCCATATCGGGAATCGTGCCCTCGTTCGATATCTCATCCGCATCGGCTATTACTGGCCTACTATGAAAAAAGAAGCAGCGGAGTATGTCCAGAGATGCGAGTAGTGCCAAAAATACGCCCCCCATGATACATCAAGCGGGAGAACTCCTCCATTCAGTCACTTCGCCATGGCCCTTCATAAAATAGGGGATGGACATAGTCGGCCCCCTACCGGCTGGTCGAGGAAATGTACGTTTCCTTTTAGTTTTAACTAACTATTTTTCTAAATGTGTGGAAGCAGGTGCGTACGCCCAAATACGCGAACAAGAGGTCATCGCTTTTATATGGAAAAATGTTATATGTCGTTTCGGCATCCCCAAAGAAATTAGCTGTGACAATGGGCCTCAGTTCGTCGGAAAGAAAACGATCGAGTTCTTCGAAAAATGGCACATCAAGCGGATACTTTCCACTCCATACCACCAGCCACCAATGGTCAAGCCGAGTCTTCCAACAAAGTAATATTGAACATATTGAAAAAGAAGCTCGAGGAAGCTAAAGGGTTATGGCCCGAATTACTACCTGAAATACTATGGGCACACCGAACAACGCAAAAGTCTAGCACGGGAGAAACACCGTATTCACTGGTCTATGGAACCGATGCAATCATACCTATCGAGATCGGGGAGCCAACCCTGAGATACTCCTACAATAGCGGTGCGGGTAACGATGAAAGCAGGTTACAAGACCTAGATGAAGTCGAAGAATGGAGAGACATGGTCCATATAAGAATTATAGCCCAAAAACCGCAGGTAGAGAGATACTAAAACAGAAAAGCCAAAGTAAGATCACTCAAAGTTGGAGACTATGTCCTTAAGGACAAAACGCTGGCATCGAAAGACCCAAACGAGGGAAAGTTGGGAACCAACTAGGACGGACCGTATAAAATCACAGCAGCCGCAAACAAGGGACCATTCCAACTGGAAACAATGGAGGGAAAACCACTCCAAAACAACTGGAACGTCGCTCACCACAAGAACTTCCACTTCTAAGAGGCGTCTCCTAAGTCGTACTCTTTTTCCCTCATCTGAGTCTTGTCCCAATTGGGTTTTCGCAGGGAGGTTTCTAACGAGGCGGCGAAGGGGATGCCCCGTGGATCAAAAGCACAATTCATCACCTCGATCCATCAACACGGTCTCTAGACCGAAGTAATGCCCTAGTCAATCTCCATTATATACCAAAAGTCGATCTCTATTGTATGAATAGAAGTCAATCTCCATTATATACGCAGAAGTCAATCTCCAAGAAGTTGATCTCCATTATATGAATAGAAGTCAATCTCAATTATGTACGCAGAAGTCGATCTCTATTATACGAATAAAAGTCAATCTCCATTGTATAAGCAGAAATCTCCATTATATGAACAAAAGTATCGATCTCCATTGTGTAAACTGAAATCTCCACGATATGAACAGAAGGCGAATCTCCATCGAAGAAACATCCTAACGGTAAAGGCCATCGATATTGTTCGATCTCGTTCGAACCAAGGCGGATGTTACTTCGACGACAGCCGAAGCAACATCCTAACGGCTAAGGCCATCGATATTGTTTGACCTCGTTCGAACCATGACAGATGTTACTTCGACGATAGACGAAGCAACGTCCTAACGGCTAAAGCCATTGATATTGATCGACCTCGTTCGAACCACGACGGATGTTACCTCGATGACAGTCAAAGAAACATCCTAACAGCTAAGGACATCGATATTGTTCGACCTCGTTTGAACCACGACAGATGTTACCTCGATGAAAGTCGAAGCAACATCCTAACGGCTAAGACCATCGATATTGTTCGACCTAGTTCGAACCACGACGGATGTTACCTCGACGACAGTCGAAATAACATCCTAACGGCTAAGGCTATCGATATTGTTCGACCTTGTTCGAACCACGACGGATGTTACCTCGATGAAAGTTGAAGCAACATTTTAACGGCTAAGGCCATCGATATTGTTTGACCTCGTTCGAACCACGACGGATGTTACTTCGACGACAGTCGAAGCAATATCCTAACAGCTAAGGACATTGAAATTGTTCGACCTCGTTTGAACCACGATGGATGTTACTTCGATGACAGTCAAAGAAACATCCTAACGGCTAAGGCCATCGACATTGTTCGACCTTGTTCGAACCACAACAGATATTACTTCGACGACAATCGAAGCAACATCCTAACGACTAAGGCCATCGGCATAGTTAGACCTTGTTCGAACCATGACGGATATTACTTGGATGATAGTTGAAGCAACATCCTAACGGCTAAGGCCATCGACATAGTTCGACCTTGTTCGAACCACGACGGGTATTACTTCAACGACAGTAAGATCCTAACGGCTAAGGCCATCAACATGGTTCGACCTCGTTCGAAGCACGACAAATGTTACTTTGATGATAGTCGAAGCAGCATCCTAATGAACAAATCCATCAACGTCAGTTCGATCTCATTCGAAACAAGACGAAATATCCTAAAATGCAATAACCGCGAAGGCCAAGTATAAAACAAAAACAACAAAAGGGAGAAGCAACAAATAGATGAAGTGACAAAAACAAAAGTTTATATTACAACAAAAATTATATACATTCGCCCACATGGATGGATTTTACTACACTACACATCTAAAGAAGAGGCGGAAGCAGAAATATACAAGCTTAAGCTAACTACCACCCCCTGTGGGATAAGAATCCTCATACCATGCATCCGAGTCAAGGAGATCAACATCCTCGAAAGTAGCATCCTCCCCATCAGGAGAGTCGGGGTAATACCCACATGATTCACGAGCTTGTGCGCTTCTTTTCGTACCACCTGAACCTCCGCCTTCATCGCTTGACCCTCCGCATACAAAGCTTTGTATATATCAAGCTGAGCCTCTGCATAGACCCACATTTCATAGGCACTACGATGCGGGCCCCGACCAGATGAGGGACGAGATGAAAAGGGCTGAGAATGGCATCCCACTTCCTCAGATCTCGGTGGTGCGTCTTGACTATGCAACGCGGCCGACTTGTCGGCATTAACACTTAGCTCGCCCTTAAGCCTATCGATTTCCACCATTCTAACACCAAGCTCAGCGGTCAGACCCGTTACCCTCTGCTGCAAGTCAGCATTTTCCGCAGCCACCGCTCAATTCAATTCGAGTTCATCATCCTTCGCCCTAAGTAGAGCCTCCAGCTCACTGTTACGAGCAGCGACCCTCACAAGCTCCCCATCTGTCTCCTCCAGCTCCGTCCCCCTGCGTTCCAACTGGGCCTCCCTCTCCTTAAGCCCCTCGCAGAACACTTGGAACTTGGGGTCCTGTCGATAGAGGTCAGCCACCGCTTGGTGCTTAGCATGGCATTTTTGATACTTCCTCAACACCTTCTTATAGAGGTTCATCCTCTTCCGCTCGCGACGATCTCTCTTCACCTCCAGAACAATGGTCTAAAAAAAGAGAAGAGTATTTCCGTACCCATCCTACAATGAGCAAAGAAAAAAGCAGTGAGGTGATCTACCTGTAAAGCCAGGCCGACAACCTTCCAAGATAGCTCCACATCGTTCATCGTCCTGAGCATCTCACTCTCAGGGGCGGCACATAATAGGGTAAGCGACGAAGCGACCTGCTCGCTATTCAACAGCAAGTTGCAATCCCTAGGTATTGTTATATGACGGGTGATAGTAGGCTATATAGTTGATATTTGCACCTTAATTGTTCATGCTTTGTTGTTGTTTTGTAAGGTAAATTACAAACAAAATGCTATAAATAGTATTATTTGGTTTCGCAGGGAATATTATTTGTGAGGAAGCAACATGAAGTGTTTGGAGGCGATAATGTGAAGAAAACACCCACTCAAGAAGTACCCGAACACAAAGGAGCAGAAGAAAATGACCTAGGCAAAAGTCCACCGCGACCGTGGTGAACCGTGGTGCAACGCACGGAGATAAAACACAAAAATAGGCTAGGCAGTATTCACCGCGGTCCACGCCGCGGCCGCGGTTAACTGTTCACGAACCTGAAATTTTGGGGCCAAAGTGTCAATTCGGGGAAACTTTTGTAAAACCCTTATAAGTTGTATAAGCTTGCCCAAGATAGAAGAAACTTGTTTTTTAGATTACTTTTGGAGGAGGAGAAGTGTGAGAGATCACCCAAAGACATTATATTTCTTTATCTCTCTTATTTTCTTGCAATTTTTCCATTATGAATAATTTAGTAGTTTTCTCTTACTTTGTTATGAGTAGCTAAATACTTTAATCTAAGGTTTTGGTGAAACCCGCTGGGGATGAGTTGGTTGTTATATTAATATAGTTTTGAATTGGTTGTTAATCTCTATTTGTTCATCTACATTTTGATTGTGGTTAATTGAAAGGGCCCTCAATTCTCCGTCCCTATTTAGTATGTATCTGCTTGAGAGAGAGAGTGCATATTTAGGTAATTGTATGAACAACATCACTCCCGGAGTATAGACGAGAGTCATAACCGAGGGTTTAGAGGTTGGATTATAGATAACGATACCTCGGGTGCAATCTAACTGAACCGCAATGCGAATCTAGCTAGCGTAGCTTGAGAAATTGCGTCTAGTAAATTATCATAATTGCTTGAGAAAGATTTATGATAACTGGAATGTTCACGATTGATGGAGACAACTAAGTCACAGTTATAAAACATATTCAACCAAGGAAATCAACAACGGGGGAAACCATTAACTTAGACCTTATTCCAATTATATACAAAGCAAGCTTAGTTAACTTTCAGCTATTATTTATTTTTAGTTTAGTTGTTAGATATATCATCAATTGTGAATCACAAAGTTTGGGGAAATTGATTCTGTGAATTTAGTAAGTCCGACAAAAGTAATTGATAGGTTAAATCTCTGTGGTTCAACTCTGGAAAGAATTACTCAGACTATATTTGCTACGTCCGTGTGTCTTTTCATGAGGTATAGTTTGGCATTATCAAATTTTGGCGTCGTTGCCGGGGAATTAACGATGTTATCAATTACAATTGAAAGAAGTACACAAATTCTTAGTGTAGTCAGTTTTCTCTATACCCAATCTTTTCATTGAAATTCTAACATTTGAACTCTTGTGGAAGTCAGGTGTATGCCTAGAAATTCTTCGAGGACTGGAGAACTGCTAGAAGGACTCTCAGACCCTGAGAAAAGATTTAGGGCATTGAACTGTGCCAACAAGAGACTCCAACAATCACAACAATCACACCAGCTCGAATTTGACATGGGTGACGCGGACAACGTCGTTGGAAATGTTGGGGATCTGCCAGCAAACCCCAACGTAAGAGTAGTGGCACTTCTTGTAACCGAAGCTGCACTTTATGACTGGGCACAGCCTACAACTGATAACCTGGCCACTACCATAGCTGTACCCGCAATTCAAGCAGATACCTTCCAGATAACCAACAATGTGTTTCATCTTTCGCAGAATAAAGGATTGTTCTCCGGATCACACGTTGAAGACCCTCAGCAACACCTAAAAAATTTTCTGTCAATTTGTGTGACCCAAAGAAAGCCAAATGTAACCCCGGAAGCTATCAAGCCGTTACTATTCCCATTCTCTGTGACAGGGGAAGCACAGACTTGGCTAAATTCGCTCCCTATCAATTCCATAGTCACTTGGGAGGAATTAGTCAAGCAGTTCCTGAATAAGTTCTACTCGCCCAACAAGACTGCAACATAGATTGATGAAATATTGCAGTATAAGCAGCAGTTGACTGAGTCCTTGCAAGAAACTTGGGAAAGATTTAAAGGGATGCTAGTGAAGTGCCCTCACCATGGCATTCCAGACCAGATGCTTGGCCAGAGATTCTACATGGGGTTCGCTGACAATCTAAAGGCAAATGTGGATGCTTCGACTGGCGGTGCATTTTTTAGCAAGACATTCACCGAGTACAAAGTCATTCTCGACAAGATGTCATAAAATTCGGGGTGGATGACTAGAGATACAACACTGACACCCATAGTGCATTCAGTTCCTCTTGACCCAAATAATTCGCATGCGGAGAACATGGCCATACTCATGACCCAGATGAGCATATTGACAAAGAAGATTGATGAGATGGGTACAAAACATATTCACATTGTTGATACAACAAATGGAGGACTGTGTACACCTTGTATTAATCAGTCTTATGTGTGTTCATGGAGCGGAGAAGGCAAAAATCAAGGGGCAAGGGAAGATATGAATTGTGTCAACAACTATGGGGGTCAGAGACAAGGAGGACAACAGTGGAGACTGCCACAAAATCAGTAGTACATGCTAAACATACAATAGCCTGGGGGTATGCACCCTCAAGGACAATTGGTGCTAGTGCCATATCAGAGACCACAGGTCTATCCACAGCAAAATCAGCAACGATTAACATACCAACCACCTTCTCAGTAGCAAGATAACAACATGGTGGAAATCAGGAGTATACTTCAGCAACTCATTGGGACAAATAATAAAGTGCAGGAAAAATTGACAGTACATGATTCAGCTATAAAGAACATTGAAACGCAGCTGGGACAGCTGTCCATGGCTTTAAACAACCGCCCTCAGGGAACCTTTCCTGCAGACACAAATATAAATCCCAAGGAGCAAAACCTGAATCAGCCGATGGCAGTAAGTCTCCCGAATGGGAGAGACCTAGACAGAGAACAGGAAATTATACAAGCCAGCAAGGAGAGTACGCCAGCCACTCCAGTTCTATTAAAGGTAGATGAAACAATAGAACTTACTGAAGTGGTAGTTGAACAGAGTAATGAGGAAAAGGGAAAAGAAAAGATGAATGAATAAGTTGTAGAACAGGTGGCACCTCTTGTGCCAGAAAACTCCAACAGGGAGAAGCCAGCAAGCAGTGCACAAAGGGTGATACCTGCACCCTTCCCTCAGGGATTGGGGAAGCAAAAGAAGGAAGTTTAGTATAAGAAATTCATAGAGATGCTACATCAAATTCAGTTGAATATTCCTTTGATGGATGCTCTGAGGGAGATGCCTGGTTATGCCAAGATGATGAAGGATCTAATGTCACAGACGTTTGATTTTCAGGATCTTTCCACTGTGACTCTAACACAGACCTGCAGCGGAGTAGTAACAAGACCAATGGCTCAAAAGATGTTTGATCCAGGTAGCTTCACTCTTCCATACACAATTGGGAGTTATGCCTTTGCAAAGGCATTATGTGATTTGGGAGCCAGTATAAATCTGATGCCGCTGGTAGTATACACCAAGCTGGGCATTGGCAGAGCTAGGCCGACTTCGATGCTGCTACAGCTAGCTGACCGCACGGTGAAAAGGCCAACTGGTATTCTTGATGATGTGTTGGTGCAAGTGGGTAAGTTCATATTCCCTGCAAATTTTGTTATTCTGGATTGCCAGGTAAATGAGGAGATACCTCTCATTTTGGGTAGACCATTTTTGGCCACCAGAAGAGCATTGATTGATTGTGAGACTGGGGAATTAAAAATGAGATTGAACGATGAAGAAG
Source organism: Nicotiana glauca (assembly GCA_026770625.1). NCBI lineage: Eukaryota > Viridiplantae > Streptophyta > Magnoliopsida > Solanales > Solanaceae > Nicotiana > Nicotiana glauca. Next base: position 1,611 of record MU727909.1, on the reverse strand, counting down.
TTGTATTCAATGTTCAGCAATCTATGAGGAGACCTAGCGAATATGCTAATTGCTCTCTAGTGGAGGCAGTAGATGTGATCCTGCAAGAAGATGAAGTGACCCTGACTGTTAAAGATCCATTAGAGGCATGTCTGACAAATTTAGAAGAGATGGATGGTGAAGGGTTAGCTGAACAGGTCATGGCACTTGAAAGCCAAGGATTCTGGACAAGGGAACCTCAGTTCGAGTCCCTTGAGTTAGAAAAAAGGGCTACACCTCCAGCAAAGTAATCAATAGAGGAACCGCCCAAGCCGGAGCTGAAGCCACTCCCAGATCACCTCAGGTACATTTTATTAGGCCCTAATTCTACTTTGACTATTATTATATCATCCAGTTTGTTGGATGGGCAGGTAGAACAGCTCTTACAGGTACTGCAGGAAAGCAAGACTGCCATTGGCTGGACCATGGAAGACATTAAGGGTATCAGCCCAGCCTTCTGTATGCATAAGATTCTCTTGGAAGAAGGGAACAAACCTTCCAGAGAACATCAATGAAGGTTGAACCCAAACATGAAAGAGGTAGTAAAGAAGGAAGTGATCAAATGGTTAGATGCGGGAATCATCTTCCCCATCTCTGATAGCAATTGGGCCAGCCCTGTCCAATGTGTGCCAAAAAAGGGGGGAATGACTATTGTTTAAAATGAGAACAATGAGTTGATCTCAACTCGTACAGTCACGGAATGGCGGATTTGCATGGATTACCAAAAATTAAACACAGCCACCCGGAAGGACCATTTCCCCTTGCCTTTCATTGACCAAATGTTAGACAGGCTGGCCGGGCGATTACACTTCTGTTTCTTGGATGGATATTTGGGGTACAATCAGATATCAATAGCTCCCAAAGATAGAGAGAAAACATCCTTCACCTGTCCATATGGTATCTTCGCCTTTCAGAGAATGCCTTTTGGGCTTTGCAATGCACCAGCGATATTTCAACAGTGCATGTTAGCCATCTTCACAAATATGGTGGAGGATATTATGGAAGTCTTTATGGATGATTTCTCTGTGGTGGGAGACTCATTCGAAGACTGTCTTCACAATTTAAGGAGAGTGCTTAAAAGATGTGTGGCGACAAATTTAGTGCTAAAATGGGAGAAGTGCTATTTTATGGTACAGGATGGGATAGTCCCGGGGCATCGAGTGTCAAGTAAAGAAATTGAGGTCGACCATGCTAATGTTGACATGATTGAAAAGCTACCACCGCCCACTTCAGTCAAGGTGGTGAGAAGTTTCCTTGGACACGCCGGGTTCTACCGGCGATTCATAAAAGATTTTTCCAAAATTGCTAACCCATTATGCAAACTCCTTGAAAAGGATCAGCTCTTTGTGTTTTCTAATGATTGCAGGTTGGCATTTGAGGAATTGAAGAAGAGGTTGGTGATTGCACCTATCATTGGTGCACGCAATTGGGAGCAACCATTTGAGCTCATGTGTGACGCAAGCGACTGTCACACCTCCTTTTTCCGAATACTTTACTATGGGGTTTACTACATCCCAAGGAAGGGATATAATAAAGAAAGGAGTTTTTCCAATTTAAGGACAATCGAAACGGGATTCATTTTTTATTTAAAAA
>MU727905.1:14459-36961 GCA_026770625.1 Nicotiana glauca | reverse complement strand
AACATCTTTTATAACGAACAGGGGGGCTTATTGTTATAAAGTAATGCCCTTTGGTCTTAAAAATGCTGGTGCAACATATTAGAGGTTAGTTACTTGAATGTTTCAAGAACATTTAGTTAAGACCATGGAAGTTTATATAGATGACATGTTAGTTAAGACTAAACATTCAGAGGATCATCTATCACATTTATCTGAAGCATTTAGAATCTTACGAAATATAATATGAAATTGAACCCAGAAAAATGTGCATTTGGTGTGGCATCAGGAAGTTTTTTGGGTGTTCTTGTTTCTAACCGTGGTATTGAAGTAAACCCAGCTCAAATTAAATCTATTGAAGAAATTCCTGATGTACTTTCAAACAACAAAGAAGTTTAAAGACTCACAGGATGGATCGCGGCCTTGGGAAGATTCATCTCAAAGTCATCAGAAAAATGTTTCAAGTTTTTCTCAGCCCTTAAAAAACAAGATCACTTTGAGTGGAATGAAGAATGTCAACAAGCACTTAGGAACTTGAAGACATATTTGGCAAACCCACCACTGTTAGTAAAACCTAAGGTTGGGGAAAGACTTTTTATCTACCTTGCAGTCTCAAAAGCTGCGGTAAGTGCAATATTGGTTCGAGAAGAACAGGATAAACAATCTCCTATTTATTATGTTAGTAAATCTTTGTTAGATACAAAGTCACATTATCCACAATTAGAAAAATTAGCATTAGCTTTAATTATGGCATCTAGAAAATTGAGATCATATTTCCAATGTCACCCAACTGCTGTAGTAACTGCATTCCCCTTATGTAATATTCTGCATAAACATGAGTTGTCAGGAAGGTTAGCTAAATGGGCTATAGAATTAAGTGAGTATGAAATCACGTATCTATCCAGGACAACAATAAAATCCCAAGTACTGACAGATTTCGTGGCTGATTTTAGCCAAGGAATACAATTGGAAGCCGAAAAAGAAGTTCAGGTACTTAATGGAGCAAATCCAGGAGTATGGACTTTATTCACTGATGGATTGTCTAACATTAAGGGTGCAGGCTTAGGAATTATTTTAGTACCACCCACGGGAGAAACTATTATGCAAGCTATTAAATGTCATTTCGTAACTAATAATGAAGCAGAGTATGAAGCTGTAATTGCAGGTCTGGAATTGGCACGAGAACTTGGGATAAGCCAGGTGGTGATCAAAAGTGATTCTCAACTCGTGGTTAATCAAATGCTGGGGACTTACACAGCCAGGGAGGTAAGGATGCAACAATATTTGGAAAAGGTAAGGGAACTGATAAAACAGTTCTAGTCTTGGAAGGTTATACAAATACCAAGGGATGATAATGTTGAAGTAGATGCCTTAGTGAACCTTGCATCAGCAGCTGATATAACAAAGGATGCCAATGCCTAAGTTATACATTTATTTTACTCGGTTCTTTAACCAGATAAGAACGAGGTAAATTTTAATAATCTAACTTGGGATTGGAGAAATGAACTTATAGCTTTTTTATAGTATGGTACCGTACCTGATGATAAGACAAAAGCACATGCACTTCGTAAAAAGGCAGCTCGTTACTGTTTAAAACAAGGTAACCTTTATCGAAAGATGTTTGGTAGCCCATTAGCAAGATGCCTTGGACCTTATCAAACGGAATATGTAATGAGGGAAATACATGAAGGACATTGTGGAAACCACGCAGGAGGAAGGTCATTGGTAAGAACTTTGATCAGGGCACGATATTACTGGCCCAAAATGGAAGAAGAAGCAACAAACTTCGTAGCTAAATGCGATAAATGCCAGAGATACGGTAATAATATGCACAGACCGGCTGAGTTGTTACATCTGATTGTTGCTCCGTGGCCATTTATGAAATAGGGAATGGACATAGTTGGACCATTGCCTCAAGCTAAAGGATAGGTAAAATTTCTATTCGTACTCACTGACTATTTTACTAAATGGGTAGAAGCAGGAGCATTTGAACAGGTACGAGAAAAAGAAGTCAAGGATTTCATTTGGCGAAATATCATTTGTCGATTTGGTGTACCAAAAGAAATTGTATGTGACAATGGTCCACAATTTATGGAAGCTCAGGTCACGAAATTCCTTCAAAGTTGGCAAATAAAAAGGATAACATCAACACCATATCATTAGGGAATGGGCAAGCGGAATCGACAAATAAAGTCATCATCAATAATTTAAAGAAATGATTAAAGGGATCAAAAGGTAACTGGCCTGAAGTATTACCTAGAGTCTTATGGGCATATTGCACAACCACGAAAACAAGCACAGGTGAGACCCCTTTTTACTTGGTTTACGGGGCTAAGGCACTTATCCCAGTTGAGATAGGGGAGCCAAGCACGAGGATGTCTCAAGCAACGCAGGAATCTAATGATGAAGAGATGCAGGTCAATTTAGATTTGTTAGAAGGTAGGAGAGAGGCTGTGTTAATAAGAATGGCCGCACAAAAGCAAGTGATCGAACGATATTACAACAAGAAAGCTCGTTTGCGATACTTCAAAATTGGGGACTTCGTGCTTAAAATTGTCTTTCAATCTACAAAGGCAGCCAACGCTAGTGAGTTAAGTCCAACTTGGGAAGGGCCCTATAGAATTCATGATATTGCAGGGAAAGGAGCATATGAGTTGGAGACAATGGACGGGAAAATACTTCCCTCATATTGGAATGCTATTCATTTGAAGAGATATTACTTCTAAGGAAAGACAGTCGGTCAGGTATCATTATGTTAGATTTTATTTTTTGAATTAATAACAATTTTTTGACTAACAATTTTAGATGATAGGCAAAACGCTTATCCGTACTAAATGATGAGTCACGACCTGTAAGGCAAAATTGAATACACTAATATTCCAGGCCTAGGATTACAATAATTCTGATAGAAACATACACGGGTAAAGCAGTCTTCATCTATAATCATACCCCCGAGTCCCGTACGTATTTCCTTTTCAGGAAAGGGGCCAGATGGAGGAAACTATCAAGTGCTCGAGGCTTCATACTTCAACACTCAAACACTTGGGGGACTACATAGAATATACAGTCACGTGTATATAAAAGGCAAAGAAGACGGAGTAAAATCAAGCCTAAAAGAAGTCAAGTGCAGAGTGGAAGCTAAATGAGTCATGATATTCCATCATAGTATTATTTCCCATGAGAACAATGGAATCACCTCTCAAACCCTTCCTAATTAGGGTGAAGGCTGTATATGAAAACGGGTTATAAGGAAAAACCCAATATCTATTGTTCAATTTTTTGTGAATCTGTTACAAGAAAAACAGTTACGAGAAAGTTATAGATGTAATTCAAATACATGTAAGGAATGATTTACAACTTTTCAAAGTTCATGAATAAAAACTTGTTCAAGTTATTCGATATAAATATGTATGTTCTTATTTCTTATATCGTATAAAACACCATTATGAAGTTGAGACGTCCTCTTTATCAAGTGTTAATATATAAAAGGGTCCTCTTTTATAAAACTCATGTTATTTAATCGTGAGAATAATGAAAGCATTTTCAGAAAGTAAAAATGCAATCTATTCTTTAAGTCCTACAAAAATAAGAGGCATGAATAAAACAGACGGAAGTTTGAAAAAACGAACTTCTTAAATATTAAAAATCAAGTATAAAACTTGGTCATCGAATCAAAAGTGCCCCTTAAACAAAGCTTGGGGACTTGAAGTCTTAAAAAACTCTAAGTCAGGTGTTTAACTACAAAAAGTTATTATAAAAAATCAAAAACTTTGAACATAGACTTCCAGAGGGGCACCTGCAAAAAGGGGAAACCTCATATTACAAAAAAAACCTTTTATGGTAAAAGAACTGAAGAGGGATCATTTACAGGCTCAACTGCATTTGCATCATCAACAGCTAAGAATTGATCTTCAGTCATGGTATTGGAAAAATCCATGGGCAAAACCCCAACTTGACTAATAATGATAGGTGCGGAAGAACTTAAAGAAAGTGCAACACTAGCAGTGATCTCATCAGACACAAGAGTCTTAGGAACAGCAGACACGGGGACTTCAGATATAGGAACTTCATCTATGAAAGCTTCAACCAAAGCAGTCTCAATTAAAGAAGTTTCATTTGAAGGAACCTCAATAAAAAAGTTTTCAACTACGGGAAGACTAGTTTCAGGAGATGAAAAATCCGGTGGCTGTTGTGCTCTGTCAATGGCTTCATTTACCTTATCCAACTCGGATTCAAGGTTAAAATCTTCCTGGATCACCTCTACCAAAGTGTCACGGTGGGTCTTGAGAAAAGTCCAACTCACTTCAATGTTGGAGGATTCCTCGAGAAGTTCATAATCCTTCTCCCAGGCCGTAACTTCGTTCTTGAGCTCCTCATTCTTAAGCAAAATAGAATCATGAGATGACTGCAATGAGGTGTGAGAATTTTCCAAAGCACGAACTTTGTCTGTAGAGGCTCGCAAATCCTCTTGTACTCGAGCAAGCTCTTGTGCCACCCCTTCTGTATGTATTTCCTTCTGAGCTAACAAAGCTTTTAGAGCTTTAATTTCACCAGAAACCATGGATAATTTCTCCGCAAAAATTTCTTTTTCTCTCTTAGACTGATCTGAAGTAGCCTTGACCGTTGCCAATTCAGAGGTAAGAGTTTGGACTTGTTTCTATAAGGAACTTTTTCTTCTCTCCAAAATGTCCATATCAATATGCGAACTTTCATACTGGCATTTCCAATTATTGGCCTCCAATTGAGAGTCACGAGCAGCTTCTTCTGCATCGTGAACAGTTTTCTCTAGGTCACGATCTAGTTTCTCTAAAAGAGGAACTTGATTCATAAGCTCGGTACCAATGAGGTTGACCTGTTCATGTGAAAGATATAAGATTAAAAATTCCTAAAGAAAAAAGAATCTTGATAAAACAAGAGATTAAGGGGTACCTTCAAACTGGCGTGAACAATGTCATTCAAGAGAGTAATAGTACTATGACTCTGAAGTTTTGCTTTCTCAGTGGGACTAATCAAAGGTTTGAGCCACGTATCGGCTTGTCCAGATTTCCTCAAGAGACTGCTATTAGCAGGAACTTCAATGGTAACACTCCTCATAGTGGAACTCTTACTCGAGGAACCTACTTCTGTGTGATGAATTATGGGAGGAGTGATTGCCGGATAAGGGACAGTAGAGAAAGGAATAGAAGTAACAGATGAGGGAGGCAGAGCAACAATCACAGGAACGGTAGATGAAGACAAGGGAACTTCATCCAAAACTGGACCTAAAGGACCACTACTAAAACCACTGATAAAAAGCTAGTTTATAAAGTCAACAGTATCAGACGGGGGAGAAATGTCATCATTAGGAATAACCACTGGAACAACAACAGGTTCAAAAAGGGGCAGGTCAGGAGAAATATTGATCTCATCATCAGAAACAATTCGTCTCCTGGCTCGTGGTCTAGTTACCAAGGAGCCCTCACCCTCTCCTTCAGAATCATCTTCAAGGACTGATTTTCTTTTCTCAGATCTCGGGGGAGCTGAAATATCTTGATTTGACCCTAAGAATATGTCTTGGCCACGAGATGCCCATATACTTTCAAGAGTAACTCCTCGAGTGGCAAAACCTAAGAAAAGGAAGGTTAAAAAGCCAAGACTATAGAAATACTTAAGGTAAAAAAAAAATACACCAAACTCTTACCATGAGTCTTTGGTTTCCAACCGTAGCGACTAGAAAGGATTTTCCACGTCCTACCTTCTATTGGTGTAGCCTTCAAAAGTTTTTCTACCCAACCACGAATATTGGATAGGGGTTCAACCATACCCATGGTTGCTGAAAAAGAAACATAATAGTAAAAAACAAGTAAGGTAGAAAATAAAAAGGCACAGGGATATTTAATACTTACGTGCAAAATTCCACTTCTCTTGGAAGCGGATGTTTCTTTCACCGACTAAACCCACGGTGGGGGCAGCAACATATAGAGCATACCAGCCCCGGTCTTTATCATCTTCAGGATTCACCAAGACTCTTTTGCTCCTGGCTGGTAAACCAAATATTTCGTTTCGGAAAAACCTAGGAGAGTAGAGGTGAATTAAATGGGGGAAAATAAAAATCTAAGCTGGCCTTATTAGAAAGATGCCTCAAGCAGGCAACAACTCGCCATACTATTGGTCCAATTTGACCTAAGCAAATATCGAAGAAGCGACAGAAGTCTAGAATGACCGGGTCGATGGCTGGTTTGAACCCTAAAGTAAATGGGTAGGTATAAATAAAGGAATAACCTATAATATAAGAGGTGATTCTTTGATTTGGGTTAGGAATAATAATTGGAAAATCTTCAGCCCAATGACACTCCTTCCTAACTACGGGTGCCAAAGCACTTGTGATTAGAGTGGGATAAGGATCGGCACGATCTAGTGAAGCAACTTGAGTTTTTAGGGATTCTTTATCATGGTGAAAATAAAATTATGTGGGAATAATTTCTTCCACCAAGGGTTCACGCAGTGGCTTAGAAGAATCCTTACTTCGAGAGGAACCCCTTTGAGAATGCTAACCCCTGGTTCCAGAAGAAGGACCAGAACCAGAACCAGAAGGAGGCGTTAAAGTGCTACCACGAGTGGAGCTTAAATTGCGTAATCTGCCTCCTCTTGTATGTCTTACAGGAGCATTAGGAAAATTATCTAGAATGGGAGTTTTCCTAGGGTTAATATTTGATGAAGCCATGGAAGCAAAAGTTGAATTAAAGCAGAGAATAATAAAGAAAATTTGCAAGGTGGAAATGTTCGGTTTAATTTATGAGGAACAAGACAAAAAGAGAAGCTATATTTATACTATTGGAAAAAGTATGGTGATGAAGAAAACGTAATAATGGTAACTGATATTTCGTAAAAAGTGAAGCCAAAAAGAAAGTCTAAAAAAGTGTTGTGAGACAGTACAACCAATGAGGAAGCAACATGTGTCTAGTGCATTAAAAGGAAGTGACAGTTGAAGCGTCAACTTTATCAGAGTATTAATGGTGACAAAAATTCTTCTTTTATGAAATCCACTTCCCAAGTATTCAAACTGATGAATAAATGGAAAGTGGGGGGACTATCTGTATTGGGGAAAAATATATACATAAATGAATGAGGATAAGACATGACACGTGGAACCATCAAAAGGTTATAATTGGTCAAAGAATCGTAGACTGGTGCGGGATAAAAGAGGTGCGAGACAAAAGAATAAAAAAGAGATACGGGATCAAAAAGGAGGTACGAGATAAGAGGCTCGGAAGTCCCGTCCCTATTTAAGCGTAATTACGTACGAGATACGAAAAGGATAATGAACCTGGTCAAATAAGAAGATAAAGATACAGCATTTCAAGAGACATAAATAATGAAGCCGTTAAAGAATATTTGTATTCAATGTAATGATTATGTAACGCAACATTTAATGTCATTAAATATTCATAATAACCTCATTATGGCTTAGGTGTAACGTACATTTACGAAGATTCTCCAAAGATACCTATAAAAGGAGAAATATGTAATCAGTGGTGGATCATCATTGAAATATACTTTGATTTACAAGCTTTCATATCTGAGTACTTGAAAATTCTTTTCTCTATTTATTTTTCGATTATCAGTAACCCGATTCTTCTATTTTCCAGATTTGACTAAAAATTCATTTTTTGGTTGAACACCGACTGATATAGTTTAACCTTCCCAATAAGCTCATCACATCTTTCTTAGTTCTTGGAGGAGGTAGATCTCGAATAGCCTTTATCTTTGTTGGATCTAACTCAATACCTCTCCTGCTGACTATGAAACCCAGAAGTTTACTCGATGGAACTCCAAATGCATATTTAGCCGGGTTCAGCTTCAGATCGTACTTGCGCAGTCGTTCAAAGAACTTTCTCAAATCTCGAACGTGGTCATCCTGAGTTCGGGACTTGATGATTTTGTCATCCACATACACCTCTATCTCTTGATGCATCATATCGTGGAAAATGGCGGTCATGGCTCTCATATAGGTTGCTACGACATTCTTCAGCCCAAATGGCATAACCCGGTAATAGTAGGTACCCAAGGTGTAGTGAAGGCTGTTTTCTCTACATCTTCTTCATCCATCAACACCTGGTGATATCCTGCGTAACAATCCACGAAGGACTGTATCTCATGTTTGGCACATTTATCAACAAGGATGTGGATGTTTGGCAAAGGAAAATTGTCTTTGGGACTTGCCCTATTCAAATCTCGGCAGTCCACACACACTCGGATTTTCCCATCTTTCTTTGGCACTGGAACTATGTTAGCCAGCCATGTGGTATATCAGACCACTCTGATTACCCCCGCTTTCAGCTATTTTGTGATTTCTTATTTGATCTTATCACTGATATTAGTCTTAAACTTTCTTTGCTTTTGCTGAACTGGAAGACAATTAGAGTACATTGGCGATTTATGCACCACTAGATCAATGCTCAGTCCTGGCATGTCATCATATGACCAAGCAAACACATCTTTAAACTCAAACAGGAGTTGGATTATTGCGCCTTGAGTTTTCTCATCTGTGTGAATGCTTATTTTGGTTTCCCTTATTTATTCGGCTGTTCCCAAGTTAACCAGTTCAGTGTCATTCAAATTTGGCTTAGGTTTGTTCTCAAATTGTTCCAGTTCTCGATTTATTTCCCTAAAAGCCTCTTCTTCATCATATTCCAGTTCTTGGCTCATTATTTCACAACTAGACATCGTGTTTGAATCTTGGCATGAAGTTCGCAAGCATGTCATGTTATTTAAAGCCACATTATTAGAAATGAAAAGAAAAATGAAAAAGGAAAATAACAAAAATCAGAAAGAATAAAGAGAAAAAATGGACGATGAAATATTGATTTCATTTCTTGGAATTTGGAAAGATAACAGGGTTTACATTGGGAATTTAAAGACAAGAAACTAAAAGAAACATCCGAGTTACACCTTGGAATAACTCAGGATGCAGAAAAATTAGCAGGATATGTCTACCGGGACTCCCGCCTAATCGGGAACGGCGTAGCCTTCTAGTTTTGAAGTTTAGCATTTGGTCCCATGTATAACACCTCAGCGGTGCTAGTGCCCTCCCCTGGCTGAACCATGTGGGTCTCATAGAGTATTTGTCTCATAGCTCTACATATATCTTCGAGTTCCTCAGCCATGAACACCTCATCGTCCTCCTCTTCGCAATACCTAGGCTTGACAAAAGTATCATAGATATGTGGCAATGGTTATGGCAAGACCCATCCTTCCTTCTTTCTCTCATCTGCCTATTTTTCATCATCTAGGGTAGGGTGGAAACCTATCCCGAAGAACTTTTTTGTTGTGGGTAGGGTTACTGGCTTTGATATTCCTTGTAGAGCTTTTCCCAATCCTTTTCCCGGCTTGAAACCGTGTCTAATCATCTCTTTAACCACCATAATTGAAGCATTAGACAGGAAAGTTTGGGGGCAAGGATTTCCCTCCTTGTACTGATCCGACACCAAAATTTCAAAGGCTTGGTAAACAATATGTTCACTTCCTTCCCTCACATCCAAACATGGGATAGATGAGTCCCGATAAATGGACTACTCATCTTCTTTGTGGACCACAATTTCCTGATCTTCATACTCGAATTTCACCATTTGGTGGAGGGTGGAGGGTAGAGCTCCCGCAACATGGATTCAGGGCCTCACCAGAAGAAAATTGTAAGATGTATCCATGTCCAACACCTGGAAAGTCACCTTGAAATCCACCGGGCCTATAGTTAATATCAGATCAATTTCTCTGATGGTATCCCTTTTAACGCCATCAAAGGCTCTCACACAAATGTTAATGGGACGAATCTTTCCAGTCCCAATTTCCATTATTTACAGTGTGGAGAGTGGGTAGATGTCAACACCCGAGCCTCCATCCACTATGACTCGCTTGACATAATAACCTTCACACTTGACAGTTATATGTAAGGCTTTGTTGTGAGCCGCTCCTTCTGTAGGCAAGTCATTTTTACTAAAAAAGAGTTGATTGACGACGAAGAATCTTTCTGCCATTCTTTCAAGCTGTTCGACTGAAGTTTCAACTGGCACATACGCCTCATTCAAAGTTTTCATTAAGATCTTATGATGTTCGGAGGATTTCGTCACCAATGATAGCAATGACACTTGTTCAGGATGTTTTCTCAATTGATCTACTACCTCATAATCATGCATCTTCATTTTCTGGAAGAAAGCCTCTGCTTCCTCAGCACTCACATGCTTCTTGGATGGAAAGCGCTTTCGTGTGGCATTGTTTACCTCCTGTACATTTGAATATTTCTCAATAGAGGTTTTTCCTGGAAGTTCTCCCGCGATTTCTTTACCCTTGTATGTAACCACTGTCTGCTGATAGTTCCATGGCACCGCAGAAGGGTCTGTTATCGGCTTCTGTGGTACGCGTCCAATAACCACTGGCTCATTCAGCCGAGGCGGTTTAATTGTCCCTCGTACCATATAAGCTCCTTTCGGTACATACATTTGTGTTCCCTTTTTCACTTCAAATTTCTTTGGAGCGCTCACAACCAGTGGTTTTTCTTGGCGGCCTCGCGGAATATAGAGAATTTCATTTTTAGGAGGCACTGTCTCTGCTTTTGTCTCAGCCTTCTTCTCAGGTTCAATCTTGACGATTTTATTCTTCTTTTATCCTTTCTCTTGCTTTGGGGCTACCTTGGGCTTCCTTTGTGCATCAGCAATAGCAATTATAGCTTTCAAGGCTGGATCGAACTCTCTGTCTTCACAAATCTTCCCGATCACCGGCCCGTTATTGTGAGCGGGCAACGGATTGTTGGTCATATTTGGGACTTCCTCGTCCCTTAGTACTATCTTTCCCTATTCTATCAAATCTTCCATGGCTTTTTTCAATGTCTAACAGTTGTCTATACTATACCCCTCAGCTCCTGAGTGATAAGCACTTCGGACGCCCCGCTGATAGGATGTTGATTTCGGGTTTTGCCTTTTTTGGGGTATGGGTTACAGCAGATTCATTTGAACAAGCTTCAGGAACAGACTGGAGTAGGGTTCACCGATGGGTGTAAAGTTTGGGCTTCTAGGTAGTTCCCGAGGACGGATGTTATTCTGCGGAGGTCAAGGATTATAGTGGTTCTGGTGAGGAGGCTGATTTCTTTGGAATGGCGGTTGATTTCTGTTGGCTTGTGGCTGCGGTCGGGCAAAGGGTTGAGCATTCATGACCACATAAGGTGGGGGATCATAAGCCATATCAGACTGAGGATAGTAGTGTTGAGGGGTTCTTTCAGAAAATACAGATCTAGGAGCCCGGTATCTTCTTCCCCCTAATACTGCCATAACCATTTCCTCTTTCTTTTTACCTTTGGCCATTCCTATGGACCCGTCTTGGATGTCTTGGGAGGTTGCTCTGATGGCCGACTGACTTAAAATCCTGCCCGTTTTCAAATCGTTCTCTACCATTTCACCAATCTTGATTGCCTCTGCAAAAGCTGGGCCTGGAGGAAGACAATGACCAATTATACTTCATCCATGGGGGGTTTCAGCCTCGATGCCTGTTCACGCCATTTAATAGCATATTCTCTGAAGCTTTCTGAGGGTTTCTTCTTCAAATTTTCCAAAGAATTTCGGTCTGGTGTGATGTCGATGTTATATTGAAACTGCCTTACAAAATCTCTGGCAAGATCGTCCCAAATATGCCATCGTGAGACATCTTGGTCCATATACCATTCCGAGGCAATGCCTACTAAGCTTTCTCCGAAGTAAGCAATCAACAACTCTTCTTTTCCGCCGACCCCACGCAGCTGATTACAATACTTTTTCAAGTGAGCGATGGGATCACCATGCCCATCATACTTTTAAAACTTTGGCATTCTAAATCTGGAGGGCTAGTGCACATGAGGGAACATGCACAGATCTGTATAAGAAACACTTTTTTGCCCACTCAAGACTTGTACATTCTTTAAACTCAGCTCAAGGCTCCTCATTCTTTTCGCCATCTCATCCTGTTCAGGAGCTTTGGGAGTTTTATCTTGCCCTGGTGTGAGCTCATATGGTGGTGGCTGAGAGTAATTATATGTGGGATATTGAGGGGGATCTACCTGAAAGACATGGTTTTCGAAGGTGAAAACCGAACAATCAACAACAGGCCTCGGCAGTGAAGGTTGTGTTGTAGCAGAGCATGGTGGAGCAGTGAAAATGTTAGGAGCTGCTCCTGATGGGAACACCTGGGGGCGGCCCTCAGAAGGTGTTCCTATAAAGTGGGCGGTCATAGTAGGCTATCCCAACGGAGTATTTGAGTGGCTAATGGGGATGTTGGAAGTACCCCCAGATCTAGGAAATAGTCTAGGAAATCCAGGGATGGCGCTTGGAGGTTCTCTTCCATTGGTCCAGGCGTCCCACATCTCCATGAGTCGGAGATGCAGTATCCGGTTCTCTTCGGCTGTGACAGACTCAGCTGCCGGGGCCCCCGAGATGGGGCTGTCTTCAGATAAAGGAACTGCGGGAAAAGTCATTTCTGTAGACATTTCCACACTGCCTCTCAATCTGGTAAAGTATTGATGCGATGCCAGTGTACCACAACAAACCACCGTTTCTAAAAGTTAAGCTGGAGATGACAAAAACAATGGTTAGTTTGAAACAAATAACAAATAGGTAACCGCAGAATGGGGTGTGATGCACCTATACAGTTAAATGAGTATCTACATGTTTGCTACGGTTGCATGCGCCATCCCAGCTTTTCCTTTGTTTTTCTTGCTTTTGCTTTCTCTTTTTGTTTTTCTCTTATTTTTGTTTTTCCTCTGTTTTTCATTTTCTGCTTTTCCTTTTCTTTTGCCATGGTTTTTCTCTCGATTCCTTATTTTCTTCTTTTTCGTTTCGCTTCCTCCCTTGTTTTCCTTTTATTTCCTTCCCTCTTATGTCTTTTTTTTTTCTTTTCTTGGGTTTACGGTCAAATCTTATGGAGATTGCCTACGTATCATGACCCCGCATGAATCAGATCAAGCGTAGTTCTAAAATAATTTTTGGGGTTTTTCAATCTTTAATAAAATTCCGATTACAAAAGATACTAGACTATGTTTTTTTCTAAAAAAGGAAAATTACAAAACAGACTCTAAAGTAACAAAATACAGACTCGATAACTAGGAATACATCAAAGCTTCAAATCCTGGGGCCCGCGGGGCATCATTCGGCATCGCCGCGGGCCTGCATGCAAGACCCCTTTGTAACTGCTCCAAATCATTTATAACTTGACGAACAAATATCATCACTGTGGAAAAGAAAGTGGTACGACCCATTCGTTCACCGGCTTGACATTTCATGACAATATAATTTGGAATGCCTCTGGTTCTTTCCCTGATCCGGCCCTTTTCTTGGAGTAGTCGGCTTATCTGTTGGTTGCGGGCCTCTAACACCTGGGAGTCGTGGAAGTGATGGTCTTGCAACAATTTTATTTCTTTCCCTATCTCGGTGATTATCCCATAACATTGTTCCTTTTCAGCCTGAAATTCTTTGTCCTGCCGGGCTGCCTTGTCTTCAAGGGTGTTCATTTTTCTCTTCATATTAGCAATGGTTCCCTCATAGTTCCTTTTCATTTGTTGTACAAATTGGGCTCTTTCCTCTGTCTTCTTTGCCCACTATGCCCGGAGTTTTGCCATGTTCTCTTCAGATTTCTGCAATTCTTCCTGGCACTCCGAGACTTGCTTCTTCAGCCCTTTTATCAATCTCTCGTCGGACCAACTTCTTTCTTGACTTTTGGCAGCTATTTTCATTTGTTGAATTTGAGCCTTGAGAGCTTCATTCTCTTGGGCCAGTTTCTTTTATCACCTTCATCAGCTGCGACTTGCACACTCTTTTCAAATTGAAGATCTTGGACCTGTTGCTCCAACTTCCCTATTCTCGCTCGGTATTCCCTTTCCTTTGCTAGCCAATCCCACTGCACCTGGGCCCCGTCGGTGAATTGTTGTACATGTGGCCTTTTGGCGGGTCTCTCCCGGATCTAAAACCTTTTGCCAAACCAGGTCAAGTATTTGGGATCCACTTCGCCTCTAGCCAAATCCTGTACTATAGTCTTAGGCTCAAGGAACCGGCACTCATTTCATATTTGTCGGATTTTTTCTTTCGGAAATACAGCTTTTGGACCTAACTCAATGATTTGTCCGCTTAAGTTTTCATCATTGTGAACAGTTTGGAATCTTCCTAGTTGCCTCAGGACTCGGTAGGGAGCGTAAGGTTCGATGCTTCAGATGCCTATCAAAAGAATATAAGGTACTTCTGCCGATGTGTACACAACCTCAGTAGCAGGAAGCCATCCAAAAGCCCATTCAACTTTGTCCGCTGTCAAAGATCTCAAGCATGACAACCAAGCCTCAATGCCCTCGGGGAACTTAATACATGTTACCCTTGTTCCGAACTCCGCAATACAACTTAGCCCAGTTAAACCATAGTTCATATACCCCGTGCGATGATAAAGGTGCTACTGTATCCATAGCTATAGTAACATATTGCAACCCTGAAAGAATTTTACACCCTCTCGGCACAAGGTTAATGCTCGGTACATTTCTGCCACAATTAAGGAAACCACTGTGCTATTAGACTTCTTTATGGCAACATCCAACATTCCCACAAGGCCAATGTCTATGTGACCGTCTTTTCATGGACAGACCACGACTCCAAGAAAAGCTACCATGAATGCCAATCCCCGCCGGGCCTCCCATTTATCTTTGTTCCCGGCATGTGTCAAACCGGTGTTGGGCTCCTCAAAACCTTTCGGGTTGCCATATCAGTGATATAAGAAATACAGTGTGCAACACCCTTCTACTAGATGCAGATCTTTAATGTTCCGACTGATGCTCAACAAGTCCAAGAATCCGTGAAGGGTTACCGACCTCGGTGCCGGTAGGTATCTACTCCTGAGGTTCCCGTTGAGACCCGCATATCCCGCAATCTCCTCCAGTGTGGGTGTAAGCTCAAAGTCTGAGAACCGGAATACATTACGGGTTAGGTCCCAGAATGTTCAGTGCCTCAATAATATCCGTTCTTGGTTTGATGTTCAACAAATCAACGAGACCACCCAAAACCTTGACCACGGTTTCTCTGCTACCTTTTCCCAAATCATTCCACCACATGTGGAGCTTTAAAGGGATCTCACTCAGGACTGAGAAGGGTTCGATGTCAGTGGTATTCATCCTGCACATTTATTTAAAGCGGATTTAATGACTTATTTTGATCTAACAGAAAAAATGGCTATTTTGCAAATTTCTTTATTTAGAAAAACAAGGACTTGGTTTTACAGATACGTCATTTCAGCACTTCTAGGATGAAGATTTTAAGGCTGTGCCCACAAACCATTTAAAAATAACTCGGGGTGGCTGTTCTTGCAAAAATAGCCTTCCGGCGCCCTTTTGGGGACATTCGGCTTATTTTAACAAGAATGGCGTCACCTGACTTATTTATGACAAAAATTAAAATTTTGACATTTTTTGGCTATTTTTGAAAAAGGGAGGTTGGACCAGATGAGGGTTGCCTATGTATCTCATATCAATAATTTTCATTTTCAAATATTTTTTCTTTCCATTTTTCAAAAAATTCAGCAGCATTTCGGTACTATTTGGGCATTGGTTTTTCAAGCGATTACCCTCTCTTAGTCCTAACACTGCTATTTTTCTCAATTTTCACTCATTATATACAAGCTGATCAACATGCAAAGCCGAGCAAATAAATGCGCAAGTAGCACGTAAGATGCATCAGGATGGTCTTTTTGTTTCAGGTCACCTGTCCTAGACGGACCCAACCCCTGTGTTGAGTCCCCTAAGTCAAATGTACATGATGCAAACAAACGTTCCTACTAGGGATCCGACATGAGGTTTTGTTCTTCTAGGTTTTAACCCTAGGTTTATTGGTCTAGACCTGGCTTACCCGAGCGGACAACTCTAGCCGAAGGGGAGGCAGCGTACCGGGGATACAGAAGCTCCGCCGGCTTAGCAACTTATCCAAACCTCGTTCTAAATGGAAAAATGACTCTAAACAGAAGAGAAGCTACGCGAAGTGCACCCTTCTCCATGATGTAGAAGACCTAGAGAGAGGAAGGGATTCGTAACAGTTTATATACAATTCAACAAATATCAAAGCGGTAAAACATTTGGAACATGTAGAAAAATGAGATAAAGCCAAATATAACAATTATACTAAGCTCGAATTCTTGAACCCTAAATCGAAATTCTGGGTTCGTGTCCCCAGCAGAGTCGCCATAGCTGTCACACCTCCTTTTTTACACACCTACCCCGAAGGATAAATGTATAAGGGAGTTTTTCCATTTAAAATGACATTATTCGAAATGAGATTATTTATTTATTTAGAGTTGCCAGTTGGGATAAGTTTGACTTTTGGTGTCCCAAGTCACCTTTTATCTTGAATCCCAAATCGAGGAAAATTTTCGATTTCCCGAATGGAGCCTGCGAACAAGAAATTCTAGATAAGGAATTCTGTTAACCCGAGAGAAGGTGTTAGGCACCCTCAGATTCCATGGTTCTAGCACGGTCGCTTAATTTATTATAATTAGCTAAAAATCTGATTTTTATACAAGTCATCCTATAGTGAAATTTTAGAATTATTCACCACTTCAATTAAATTTTTTAAAGAAAGTGAACGTTGTTTAAAACGTGTTTTTGGATCACGTCACATGAAATACACCCGGATCCTCGACACATTTTATTCAACGTTTTGGGATTTGGATTTGGGTTGCATGAAATGCACACCCATATTTAGGAAGGTAAAATTATTAAAAAGTGCGCCTAAAGTGACTAACGTGTTATTAACTTTGCAGGAGTCCATGAAAATTCGCTAAATGGCACGTCCCAAATTCTACGTATTTTAATATAAACATTTAAAGAGGGCCACACAATTTATGGGTTTTATTTGGCGCGGCGCACCTCGTTTATTTTAAGGATATCCTAAAGAAAACTATTATTTTCTATTGAATTTGTCACTAAAAGGGCCTAATTAATTAGTTAACATTATTAGTAAACTATCAATTAAGTAGTTCGGGCCTCAAACTCAAGCCTATACTTGAACAATAGGAGGGCCTCTTAGTTCAAATATGCTACCTAGCTTAAAAGGCCCAAAACCTATGTAATAAAATTAAACCTTCAGTCCTAGTGCAAATTCAAACCTTCAATATTGAATTTTGAACTCGGCCCAACAGAACATAAGTGAAGTCATTGCTACTTAGATGGTTGAACTTGGCCACCGGCTTTGGGCCTTGATGCGAGCCCAAGTGGAAAATAGGTAGGCCTGGAACTAGGCCTCGCATCAGTAATGTTGAGGCCCAAGACAAATGGCGTGGGTTATCGACTCTAGGCCTATGGACGAGCCCAAATGAAATCACAGAAACAGTTCCAGCAATTGAACTCATTGACTCGAATAACAAATAAAAGGGGAACTCCAAATTCAATACCACTATCAATTTAATTCTAAACTTGATACTCAATCTAAACTGACGACATGTTACAAACATTTAGAGGCTTTGATAACTGGATTAATGTAATCAAACTCAGAACTTATTTAGCATGCTGGAACATTGATTATTCGATTTCAAAAACCGATTGTAACTGTTCACACTAATTATAATACCACTTCTACTAACATTTAATCAGGGAGTTGAATTTAAATCAGTAAGCTACCATATGAAACATTCATAAAATGATGCAAACAGTCCATATAATCGAGTATACTCTAGTCAATACACGTGAGACACTGCTTTGTTAACACTTATATGATTAACCTTAATATCATGAATCTGAAAGTTAACAGCAAATTTAAACAAGTCATGAATCCTAGTGTCATGAATAACTACCATGAATTCTACCGGAACTAAAGTCATAGTCATACAAATCCGCAAAGTCCATATAGTCCAGTTAGGTACAAATCAGAGAATGTTCCTGTCACTCAAATCTCAACTATTATTACTACACATCTACCACTAGACTAATCATGAGAAGAACAATAATAATGTGTCACTTCTTCAGTGATTCAAATACACTTACGAATTTAATTCTTCATACAACATTCGAAATGAGGGATGTACCTAGAATTATAATGAAATAGAAGAGAAGAAGAGAGTCAGCAGTAGTAAGCAGTACCTAACCAACAACAACAGGTTCAATTTCAACCCCAAAAAAATGTCAAAACACCCAGGAACGATTTGTAGAAGGATAAACACCAGTAAATCACTGAACACAGATCAGATGAAGCCAAACAGACGCGAAATTGACCCAAAAATCCTTCTGAACTTGAACTCACGAGATCTGAAGATGTTCAAACCATTTTTTGACCTCCTATGAATTAAAAGTTTGATCTAAAAGCTGAAATTCAAGCTTAACCTAAGGGAATCTTCAATGAAACAGTATTTTTTTTTGGAGTTTTTATGTTGTATTTTGGTTTTTGAAGAGCTAGGATCTAAGATGAACTTTTCTAACTCCAGATTTCAGATTTTGGGTTTTTAAATTTGAATTTCAAATTTTTAAGATCTAAAAACTTGTAGAACACTTTGTGGGGAATTTTCAGGTGTAAACTTGTTCAATAAGGCAGTGGGGACTGCCTTTTATAGGCAAAATTGAGGAGAAGTTTCAGATTTTTGTTTTACACCTTTAGTCCCTCTTTTATTTTCAGTATTTAGCTAATTAGACCTTCATTTTCTGACTTGTTTCTCAAGGTACTGCCCTAAGTTACTGATATTTCAATTAAAATCCTATTTTAGAAGATCCTAGAAGGTTCTAGTTTCAGCTACAACATTATTCTCTACTTATGAATGCCTATACTACCCTTTATTTAATCTGAAATTTACTAACCGAGTACTAACTAACCCCAACCCCTTTTACTAACTATGGTTAACTAAAAGTCTAGATTATTCAGCTATAACCAAAACATGTTTCAAAAACTCTAGAATTGAATTATCAAATGTTAAACAAAAATGAAGATTAATCCTAATTCATACTTCTATCAAACTAAAAGAAAAAAAAACAGAACCTAAATTAAATAAAAAAATTAGCAGAAACAAAAATCAATAAAAACCCTAAAATTTCTAAAGCAACTGATATGAATAATGATTAATCAATTTCGTTCAATTGGGATCAACAAAATACGAACAAATATTTAAACTACACTATTGTAGTCTGAACCCTAAAAAAACTAGTAAAAGAAACAAACATGGAAGAACAAGAACGAGAAGAAAAAAAAACAAAAGATGAAATACCTCCGGTTTTGGCTCAGATTCGAATCTGATCAGGCTTTCGTGGAGTTATTTGGACCAAAACTGTCTTTAATCATGTGTTTTCAATGAGGAAACACATGATTAAAGGCAGTTGTAGTGCCAAATCAATAAAATCCCAACCTTGAAAAAAATTAGGGTTCCTAGCCAGACTTCGATCTAAAATTCGAAAAGATCCGGTGAGATTCGGAGGAAACTAATTAGAGGTTTAGGAAGAGGGGGTCGAGGAGGCCATGGGGTGTAATTTTGGTTGGATTTTGGGGATTTAAGGTTTTTCCGCTTCTATTCAATTCAAGATTCGAGTGGTTTGGCTAGTATTTGAGGGAAAAGAAATGTAGATTCAGAAAGCGGAGAAGGAGGAGCACCTATGGTGTATTTTTGGGGCTCATCGGAGCATCGCCGCCATCGGAGGCGACTTTCGGCCGGCGGCGGACGACGGAGACATGGTGGTTTGATGGTGGGCAGCGATGGTAGACAGAGATGTACGAGGAAGGGGATCTTTGGTCTCTAGTTTTATTTAAAATTAATATGAATTATGGGCCGTCGGATTAGGAGGGATGGAGGGATTGGATTAATTTGGCCTTTACTAACTCAAAATGACGTAGTATTCCTCCTATACTACGTTATTTCGTTGCTCTCAAGGGCTTGGGCGTTTGGACCGGGTATGGGTGCGGATTGGGCCATTTTGGCCGTATTTTGTAAAGCGGTTTTGGCTTGGGCTGTCAATTTTAACAACCTAGGCCCAAGGCAGCTCTTTCTTTTCCCTTTATTTATTTTAATCAATTTTTTTTTCAATTTCAATTCATTTCTTTTTATTTTTTTACTTATTTTTTTGTGTGTTAAAAGCAGAAAATTAAAACTAACAAAACATGGATTAAGCTAAAATTAAACTAATTAATTTCCTAAAACTAACTAAATCCCAAATTAAACAAAGGACGCAAAATGATTATTTTTTGTTATTTTTCTCTTATTTTTTGGAATGTTAATTAACTAATGAAAAATATTAAAATGAGGTTCTAAAAATGTAAGTATGCTATTTTTTTGTATTTTTTTATGAGTTATATCAATTAAAAATGCACAAAAATGCACATAATCACAAAATCGTGCAATTAATTCCCTAAAATTGAAATAATAATAAAAATCTTAATTTTAATGAATTTTATAGGAGTAATTTAAGCAAGTCAAAAATTACGTGCTCACCGGCATAAAAGTAATGCCTCAACTTCTGGGCCGTCCAGGTCAAAGCACAACAGGTGTGTTCCAGCAGAGAATACTGTGCTTCGTAAGGCGTAAACTTCTTAATCAAGTAGTATATGGCTTGCTCCTTTCTTCCTGTCTCATCATGTTGTCCAAGAACACATCTGAAGGCTCCATCCAATATAGATAGATAGAGTAACAAAGGCCGTCCCGGCTCTGGCAGAACCAAGACCGGTGGTGTGGACATGTACTCCTTGATTTTGTCAAAAGCTTTCTAACAATCCTCGGCCCAGCTTGTCTCAGCATCTTTCCTCAGTATCTTGAAGATGGGTTCACATATGACTCTGGACTGTGCTATGAAGCGACTGATATAGTTGAGACGTTCTAGGAAGCTCGTTACATCCTTTTTGCTCCTAGGCGGCGGTAGCTCCTGAATAGCCTTGACATTAGATGGATCTAGCTCGATCCTTTGACGACTGACAATGAATCCCAATAACTTTCCTGGGGGAACCCCCGAATGCACACTTTGCGAGGTTCAGTTTCAAATTGTACCTCCTTAACCTATCAAAGATCAAGTCTACTATATGATCCGCATCCCTCTTGGATTTGATAATAACATTGTCCACATACACCTCTATTTCCTTGTGTATCATATCGTGAATGATGGTTGTCATGACTCTCATGCAGGTAGCCCCATAATTCTTTAGACCAAATGGCATCATCTTATAATAGTATATTCCTCATGGTGTAATAAAGGCTATTTTCTCTGTGCCTTCTTCGTCCATCCAGATTTGGTGATAACCTGCAAAGCAATCTACAAAGGATTGGAGTTCATGCTTGGCGCAATTATTAATCAGGATGTGTATGTTTGGCAGTGGAAAGTCGTCCTTGGGACTTGCTCTATTTAAATAGTCAACAAAAATTCTTGACTTTCCCATCTTTCTTCAGGACTGGCATAATATTGGCTAACCAGGTTGGGTACTCAACAACCCTCATAACTTTGGCCTTGATCTGCTTAGTAACTTCCTCCTTGATTTTCAGGCTCATATCTAGTTTGAAATTTTGAGTTTCTGCTTCACTCGCGGACACATGGGTTTAGTAGGAAACATATGAGCCACTATGGAAGTGCTCAAACCGGTCATGTCATCATACGACCATGCGAAAATGTCCTCATTTTCCTTTAAGAAACAAATGTACTCCTCTTTCTCTGTCGGTGATAAGTAAATGCTGATGCAAGTCTCGTTGACGGTCTTGGAGTTCGCCAAATTTATTTCTTCGGTTTCGTCCATATGAGACTTATGCTTATTCTCAAAGTTTTCAACCTCCCGGACAACTTCCTCGGGTATCTCGTCTTCTTCATCCGAATCACTATCCTCATACTAAATTGCCTTATTACATGTCACGGTTATCGGTTCATCAGGAAAAGTAATAATAAAGTTGTAGAAAGAAAAAAGTGTAGAAAATAATAATGAATAATAAAGCGCACTGCATTTGATTAAGAATGAAAACATCCGAAAAAGTACGGCTCGATGAATCGAGAATTTATTTTGAAACAAGTAAGTTTTTAAAACAAAGTTACTAAAAATCTTAAATGCCTAGAATGTCTATAGAAATAAAATTTGCCAAGCTACCCAGGGACTTGGAATGCCCGAGCTGGTGTGGCGGTCCAGTTCCTGAGAACAACTCCCTTCTCCACAGTTTGAATAGTGAGGTATTCTTCCTCCTCCTCCTTAATTATCGCACCGTAGTCCATGTCTTCATCCTCAAAAGAACAGATTCTTCAGCCCAGCTAATGCTTCCTCTTCTACAATTCCCCATCTTGTATCAGCTTAGTGAAAAGCTTGATATAGATATGGCACTGGTTGCTCGAGAGGGTAATACGGTCCATGCCATGGATGTGACCTATCATTATACCCTTTCTATGTATACTGATATCCGAGCCCAAAGGTAGTACCATGACCTTTCAGCCGTATCGGTTTAGTGATACCCTAGAGATTCTTCCCAAGTCCTTTGCCGGGTTCATACCTAGACCATGCCATCATGCTCTCTATTTTACTCCTCCACCATTTGTCCTTCTCAATGGCATTGACACATTCAATGTGATG
>MU727905.1:0-13626 GCA_026770625.1 Nicotiana glauca | reverse complement strand
GGGGGGGGGGGGGAGGGGGGTTACTTCCATCTTCATGAATGATCACTTCCTGACGATTCCATCCAAATTTCACGGCTTGATATAGTGTGGACGCCATGTCCCTCATGGCATGGATCCATGGTAGTCCCAATAGAAGATTGTATAAATCCGGTATGTCGAGCACCTGAAACTCGACGTCAAACCAAGTTGGCCCCATCTGCAAGCAAAGGTTAATTTCCCTAATCGTGGCCCTTTGAGACCCATTGAAAGCTTTCACGTTTATGCTTCCCGCTCGTATTTCATGAAAACCTTTGTCCAGTCTTTTCAGACTATCCAACGGACAAATATTGAGGCTTGAACCTTCATCAATAAAGACCCTGGCGATGAATTTGTCTTCAAATTGCACTATGATATGCAATGCTCAGTTGTGATTCAACCCTTCAAGAAACAACTCATCCTCTTGGAAGATTATTTTATGACTTCCCAGCACCTGCCCTACCATGTTAGCCATCGCCCCTCCAGTGATGTTGTTAGGTACATAAGCTTTACTCAATACCTTCATTAAAGCGTTCTTTTGCACCTCTGAATTTTGCAATAGTTACAGGATGGATATCTGAGCTGGGGTTTTGTTCATATGGTCAATGATAGAATTTTACCTTGCTTGTACGTTCCTCCAAAGTTCATCTGGACCTGTTTCAATGACATGCTGCTTGGTAGTGGCATCCTTAGTTGGTCCTCCCAAGTTTTCAGGTGTATAGAGTCTTCTGGTCCTAGTCATTCCTTGTGCAGCATTGAATTCCTCTACCTTCGGTTTCCCTTTTTGCCGAGCTTCGACAACATAATCCCAAGGTATTGCTTTTGAGTTGAAAGGAGGTGTGATTGATATTGTCACTGTGAAAGGTGTAACCACTTCTACTTCAAACGGAACATAGGTGGCCGTAGGTTGAGCCACCTCTACCTCAAATGGAACTGATGCAGCTACCTCAACCTCGATTGGTGACTGTGTCTGTACTACAATAGCCTAATTGACCCTTGAGGGTCCCACTCTTTGTTTGTCTCTATCACATGTACCCCACCACCTCTATGATTAGGGAAAGGGTTGTTGCGGACATTGGGTGTGGCTTCCCTCACCTGTATGACCTTGTTGTCAATCAGTGTCTGAATCTTATCTTTCATTGTTCAGCACTCATTAGTGGTGTGCCCCTTCATACTGGAATGGTATGCACAAGTTTTGTTTGGATTGACCCATTGGGATGGATTCTCTAATGCCACAGCGGGAATATGGGTGACGTAACCTATGTCTTTCAACCTCTCATACAGCTGGTCGATGGGTTCAGCAATAGCAGTGTATTGTTTGGGTGGATTATGGTCAAAATTGGGTCTTGGTCTTGGATAATTTTGACGAGTCGGAGGTGATTGGAAGTGAGATGGTTGGGAGTTATAGGTATGATAGACAGTGGCTGGTTGGGAATATCTGGGAGCTGATTGTTGATATGTAGGTGGTGGTTCTTGGTATGTGGGTGGAGGTGTTTGATATGTTGGTAGAGGTGTTTGATAGATAACTGGAGATTTCGGGCCTTGAGCCACCATTACTGCCCCCAACGTCTTTCTTCTTTGATATGCCGCCTGATTGCAATGCCTTATTTGTGTCCTGTAATAGCTCAAAATTCATTACCATCCCGCTTTTGATGCCTTCCTCGATTCCATCCCCGAGTTTGATGATATCGGAGAATTTATGGTTTTCAATAACCATCAATCTTTCATAATACTGCGGATCTTGTGCTCTGACGAAGAACTTGTTCATCTGTTCCTCATCCAAAGATGGTCTGACCTTGGCTTCTTGACCTCCAACGAGTAGCATACTCGCGGATAGTCTCGGTGGGTTTCTTCTTGAGGTTCTAAATGTAGAAAACATATGGTGCATTTTCTGTATGAAACCTGAATCGGTCCATGAAATCAGATGCCATACTTACCCAGTTGCACCATTTCTTGGGATCCTGGTTGATGTACCAAGACAAAGCATCTCCAGTAAGACTCATCATAAAGAGTTTCATCTAGATCTTTTCATCCTTTTCGATCCCGACAAGTTTGTCACAATAGGTCCTCAGATGAAACTTGGGATTACCTGTACCGTTAAACATCTCAAACTTGGGAGATTTGTACCATTTTGGCAATTCTACATCTGGCTGTATACATAAGTCTTTATAGTTCAAACCTTCTATTTCTTTGCCACCTTCAACACTCTGAACCCGACTTGTCAAATTCTTGAGTTCTTCTGCCAAGTTCTTGATGAGCAGGTCCTTCTCAGCTGATTCCGGTTTATAGGTGTTGATACCCAATTTTTTTCTAAATATTTTTAACATGCAAAATACTTTCAAAATAGCATATGTATTCATTTATAGGTATTTCCAAATGTTTTATTATTTTTCCTTAATTGTTTAAGGTTTTTAAAATCAATTTATTGCTCTATCTTATCCAGAAAAATCCAATGGTTATTCCCAAAATTACCATTTTGGTGATTCATTTACTGGACTCTCATATTTATGCTAAAATATAGTTAATGTATTTTTGCTCATTTTTACAAATTTATTTAATATTTTAAAAAACGAAATTGCATACAATTGCAATATTAACATCTTTTAGATTTAATTACGTTTATGTCTAGAAAATTAGGTCCAATATTTTTAATTTGATAATTATGTATTATTAATCATTTTAGTACCCTTAATTTATTTTCAGAAATCATTCTACTATTTTTTATAAAATAAATAAGGGAGAAGTGGCTATTTAAAATATAGCCCAATTGTGTTTCAATTGGAGCTTGAATTGACCCCCAATTTCAAACCCAATTACCCAGCCCAAATCCTAATCATACCCGACACCGACCCAATTAAAATAACCCGCTCGGATCCCTTACCTACCCATTCAATCCAGGCCGTTGATCAAAATGATCAACGGCCACCAAATCCCCTTTCCATAATTAATCCCAAACGACCCCTATATTTCCCACCCTTAGCCGCCTCTGAATCCCTTTCTCTCTCAATTTTCTCTGATCACCGCCCTCAACTACCACCCTAAAACCACCCAAATCAATGGCTCCCAAATTCATTGGAGGCTTGTATCTACCTCCCTTGGCTTCTATGTGCCCGACTATCACGGTTTCAAGGCTGAATCCTAGACAAGTCTGGTCCAGACCTTGGATTGATTTCAGTTCTATGGCTGTCTCCGGTCATCTTTGACCTTGCTCCGGCCTGCCATGGTTATTCAAGCCTGATTCTTGACTTCTCCTGCTTAGATCGATGATTTTCCAAGCCTTTCTCACCATTTGGGGTTCTCCTGAAATCCTAACCTTTGAGGTTCTTCCGATTTCTTTTAGATCTATTTAGATATGTGTTTTCTCTAAAACTTCTAAACGTTTTTCTCAAGGTTTCTTTCAAAACTTTACCTTCAAAACCCCTTATTTTTTCTGATTTAGGTTTTGTTAAGTTATTTTTGAAGCTTTCTCTAATTTTTAACATGTTCTGTTGTGTTTCCTTATCTCATTCTTTTACTAGAATTTGCATATCAAGAGTCTTAGTTTCTCTTGAGGTTTCTGAAAATATTTTTGTGTTAGTAGTTGTTCGATTACTTGCGTTCCATCTCCAGACTTGATTGGTGTTAAAAACCCTAAAATTTTGGGTTCATTCGAGTTCTGAGACTATTTGCTGTGTGATTTACTTGTTCATCATCCTTGAATTTGATTGGTTTCAAAACCCTAATGTTTTTGGGGCTTATTCAAGCTTCTGAAGCTGTTTCACCTATTTTAAGTTGCTCGCCTGGATTTGAAACCCTTTTTGTTTCAACTTCTATTTCTTTATGTGATTTGGCTTCTTGAAATCATCGAAACTAGACTATATTTTTTAGAAATGTGTTTTTACTTGACCCCTTTGCATGCTTCTGATACCCTCTTTTCCCTATTACTAAGTTGACCTATGTGATTACCATGTTTCACTGTCTACTGGACTTTGTAATTATTATTGCATGTTGCTTCTCTTTGCCATAGTTTAACCTCGCATACCTAATATTTATGCTCTATTTTATACGCTAAATTCCCCTCTAAAATGACTCTCAATTTTGAACTGATTTCAAACCTCCTTGTATAATTCTGATTGCACTTGTGTAATTGATTCTTTCCTTGTTTTCTGATTTCCCCATTTCTTGGATTGATTTGAAAACTTCCCTCTAGACTTTTGATTCTCTTGTCTTTAACTTGGTTTATTTGTTTATTCATGGGAACCCATGTTATTCTCCCTAAATCAGTAATCTCGAGTCCCCGACTCCTTGATTTACTGTGTGCTGATTGTCTCTATATTCTGCAAATTTATTATTTTTCTTACCTTATTTGATTAATCGAGTATTTAAAAGATTCTTCATTAGTTATTCCCTTAATTAAACCTCTATGTACTTACCCCTAATTATCTATTCTGCACATGATGCTTTAATTGATTTCTTCGCTTAAATATTTTCTGCCCATTACTGTTTAATTTGAACTCCTTAATTAAAGGAAGTCTTTGATACTGATTTGATTTTTAATTACTACATAGTTCCAAAATTACTACTAAACTATGATTCTTGCATTATTTTCTACCTGTTTTCAAACTGTAAATACCTTGCTCTTTCATTAGCACACACAACGAACACTCTGATTTCTAAAATCACTTACATCAAAACATTCTCTCCTGCTTTACTACTTCTACAGTGACCTATTTAGCTGGCTGAAAGCCAAAGCTAATTTCAAAATCCTGCTATCTTGCCTTTACTGTATTTTGCTTCTTTGAAATGGTATGTTTTGATTTAAATTTCAGCATCAAAACAACATGTTTACTTAATACGTTTACTTTCTTATCTGCCTACTGCTTGTGTTTAATTCAGTACTTTGTCCTATTCTAAATCTATGTATTATGTATCCTAAACCCCTATCCCAATGTGTTTGATACTGATGGTTTGTTTGAGGCATGACAGTATTGAGCATTGTTATCCATGACTCAAACTTGATTCCCCTAGGATCATAACCTCTATGTATTCTCTAGTATTGTGTGTTCTGGTGGGCTTATGGGAATGCCAACATCTTTTATTGCTATGCATGCCCAAAGCTGACCCTTGCCTAACTATATAGGCTCTTTGCAATTTCCCAACCCCTGAACCCCTTTTGTATGAAATTGTTAACTTGTTTATGGCTATCTCCCATCACCTCTTTCCCTCTCCTTTATTCCCTTAGAACTCTATTTCTTCACTTGAACTCTCTCTTAGACTTAAGTTCTGGCCCCCTCTTGTGAACCTTGCCTTGGGACCCATGAACTCCTCTGAACTTGGACACTTGAGGGCTGGCACTTCTACACTGCACTTGTCCCTATTCTGGTGATACAATTTGGGTGTAAGCACTGCCCGGAGTCCCATTGAGGCTCTTAGGGAACTCTGACACACTCAAGTTGGTCTATCTCAAAACTCAGAGAGGAAGTCAAGAATCATTCTTCCTTTGGTTGTACTTTTCTTTGTACTTTTCTGATGTAATTTATTACTCTGGTTTGTAATAAGTTGTAATAAACATTTAGGGCTGGCTAGTGAAAAAAGGGTGGGTAACTATGCATGCAAGGGTAGAAATCATGCTTATAGGTTGTTTTAACTTTTGCGTATTCAAATTTCACCTAGAAACCATGCCTATAGGGTGTTTTAACTTCTGCATATTCAAAATTCTCCTAGAAGCCATACCTATAGGACTATTTTAATTCTGCATAATTCAAGCTGTATTTAGATACCATGTCTATAAAATTTAAAACAAGTTTCTGCATTTAGATACCATGTCTATAAGGTTTAAAACAAGCTTCTGCATTTAAACACCATGTCTGTAATGTTTCGGCAATTAGATACCACGTCTAAAATCAACATTGCCTAGAAATCATGCCTATAGGGGTCCTCGAGCAATTCTGATTTGTTTTCATTCACAGTCAACATTAAATATAAAATTATTAATAGTAAATGCTATAACCTGCAGAACATGTAACCAACTTATTTAATTTTTGTACATTCTGCATCTCTTTTAATAATCTAAGTCCCTCTCTTTACAACTTTAACAAGTATGCATATAGGACTTCAAACAATTCATTTCGAGCCTTACTATCTCATCACCTTCTTAAATCAGTAGATATCATGCCTCTAGGACCCCGTCTAAACACTTAGACAAGCCTTAGAGTAATAACTGTAAATTGAATATGTTTCTATTAATCATTACAACTAGCAGGCATGCCTGATTCCGACTTCTTATCTAAGTTATGCAATAAATCAATCTACCTCAATATTTGAACTCCCTCGTCTTTGGTTTTTTTAATCAGACGTAAAAAAGTATGTGTAAGTCATGCAAAATATATGCTTTCTTTTTTAAGGAGGTATATATGAGCCTTTGTTTGTGTATATGCTTCCCCCAAAATATGCCATATGTGTTTTGTATGTCGCTTTAGAGTTTTTACCTTTGAAACTTCAAATAAGCCTAATATCCCTTCCTTTTTAGGATTACTAGTCTTAAGTGCCCCCGAGACTGATAGGAGTGGGATGGGTAATAGCATGCAATTAGTAATCGAGACCAATCTGCGATTTAAATACCTTAACGGGGTGGGAAGTGTAGATATGGATATGATGATCACGCAATAATGTCACGTGTAGCCCCTCATTCAGGAGTGATTACCAGACATTGTGTGGGGTGATCCATATTTTTAATAAACCTAGGACCCCCTTCCTTTATTCTTCATTTCTTTTCTTCCAGCTTTTTAATTCCTTATTTAAAAAATCAGCTCTTTTAATTATTCTTCTAAACTTTGTTTACTTTCAAACTATTATGTGTTGAAATCCCCTCTTATTTGAGCCTTATTTGCCTATATGCTAATTGCACCTCAATTCACAATACTTGTCTGGCCAGGAACCACACTAGTGGATTCTGAGGGGTGCCTAACACCTTCCCCCTAGAATAATTTCAAGCCCTTAACCTATCTCCAGTTATCAAACAAACGTAGAGTTAAATCTTTATTGGTGTCCTAATGCACCCTACTCATTAAGTGGCGACTCTTCAAATGCAAACCCAATTCCCAAAAGGAATGAGTTGTCCCTCCAAATTTCATAAACCCGATTTTCACGAGAAAAAGAGGGTGTGACAATAGGAAGTTGGTTGAGTAGAGTGAGGTACGGTTTCCACATATATAGGGTTGCTTTGATGAGTTCTAGGGACTTGGGTGTAGTGATAGTCACTGGTTGAGTTTTGAGGACCGGGAATAGGTTGTGGTGTTTTCTAGGGAGTGTGGTAAGTGGTGGTTAGTGGGTACTGGACTGGTTGATGGTGGTGTTGCGGCAGATTTGGTAAGGGATTGAGCTTTTGTGGTGGGGTTACGTATTGATGCGGTGCATGATGATTTTGTGGATGTTGGTTTGGTGTGTTTTGGGGAGGTGTTGGGTTGTTTGTATTTTGTTGATTAATGTCGGGAACATTCAAAGTGAGGGATAAGTTTGCCAAGTTGCGAACCTGCTCAAGCTCTCCTTATAGATTTAGTATATTTTTTTTCAATCTCAAGACTAGATCATTTGGTGCTGGAGTACTCCGACCGTCTGAAGTTTTTGTGTTCTCAGCATTCTCCTTACGAATACCGCTTAAGTCGTCCATTTTTGCTTTTCCTTTGCCTTTTGTATTTCCTGGAGAAGGAGGAGGTGGAGTACCTCTAGATCTGGTGTGATATGCCGATGATGCCAGTATGAGCAAACCAACCTTAGGGGATGGGAATGAAGAATGAAGGGAAACCAAAAAGGTAAACAAGTTAGTAGGGGTTCTGAAATGTTTGCAGTATTTAAACACATATTGCGAGAATGTAAATTCGTGTCCTAATTTGGGAGCCTCATTGTGCCCGAGGTAGGCCTAGAGACAAATAGATTTGGAGACATTTAGATGCCAGGAAATGCTTCATTTCATAATATGAAAATAGGCAAATCCCAAAACGTCACTAAGATAATCGAAAAGTAAGTCACTATTGGCACTCGGCCTTATTACATTTAGGAAAGAAAATAAATCTAGTCTACTTGGTCCCAGAAGAACCTTCCCCATATTCGATCTTCTTGACTCCATCATACAGGTTTCCCAGCAGTAGATAGGCTCTGGCCAGATGTTCTCCTTCACTTCCTTCAACATTTTGGAAATCCTCAGTCCTCTTTATGATTTTGCCCTCCAGCTCCACTAAACCTCGCTCCAGATATTCCAACTTTTTGTTGGAAGTGACAACCATTTCTTTTTATTCATCGATCAACCTCATATTTCTCTCGTGTATTTTGTCAGTGCTCATTCTCAGAGTCGTGGACCTTTTTGAACTGCCTGTTGTATTTGACTTGAGCTTCAGCTTCTTCGTCTATGATCCTATTCCCTCGATCGGATCCTGGCCTCACCATTCCATTCAGATTGTCCTCTAACTATGCTGGGTAGAGAGGTTCACACCCTGCATGATACCTGTATGGCTCAATGTTGTTCTTTTCCACAATGATCTTGTTGTGCCACATGTGCAAAGCTTGGCACTTGTAAGGGACGTCATCATATCGAAAGTTTGCTCTGAAATAGCTCATCTGTGCAATCCTGGGTACAACCTGCTTCCTGCCTACTTGCCTCATAACTTGGATAGGGACATAAGGGTATATTCCACTCAACCCAATCAGCACCAAATATGGAGCGTCCCTGGATATGATGATGAATTCATCTATTGGGAACCATTCAAACATCCATTGCACTTGTTCCTCGGTTAGATTGTCAAAAACTCTACCCATTCTTTGGCACTTTTTGGCTGAGCAAACCTGTCCGGAATGTAAGTCATCCGCTTGGGTGATGGAAGGAAATATGGCCATTCCAAGCCTTTCACAGAAATTCTTGTCGATACTGACCCCTTTTAAGATGTTCTAATAACCTGTAGCAATAGGTTACAACCCTCGAAATGCGTGATCCCTCTTTGACAACGCTCTAGATCCATGTAGATGTCGGCTATGATCATGGGGACTATAATGTATGTCTGTCCATTGATCCCTTCCATCAAAGTCTTGGCGACCATGGCCAATCTAGTATGGATTATTTCCCTTTTCATCGGGAATACTATGAGGCCCAAGAAGCACACAATGAACACGAACACTCTGTGGTGGATGTGTCCCAGAGAAGTGATAGAAAGCTCGTCATGGAAGGTACGGTAGGACTTGCTATGGCCATATCTCTCTTATAGGTATTCGAAAGGTATGTAGAATTTCTCCAGGTTTTCCAAGTCACCATTTTCCTTCAGCCCATCATTTTCAGAAACCCTTTACCAGTGCGGTTCTCCGGTACCAACAACCCAGGGCTATCCCATGTTAGTCCCGCAAGTCCCCCAATTTCCTCTAGGAGGGGAGTCATTTCTATGTCGCCGAAATGGAACACAACCCTTTCACTGTCCTAGAACAAAGTGGCAGCCTCGATCAATCTATTGTTTGGTTGAATGTCTAGTAGAGAAGGTTAATTGCCCAAGTGCTTTCTCATGTGTTTCTTGTCACTTGAGTAAAGGTCCTCCCACCAATCTAGTAGCAATGGTGGAATGTTGTTGACCATGCCGAATCTGGGGACCTCATGCCTCATTTTCTGCAAAATAAAAGAGTTAGGGCCTTCTCCCCCACCAGACTTAACTATTTGTACATTCATGATTAGCATATGGCATTTAATTCTCCAAACTAATGCAGAAAACTTGATTGTGTCCGTTGGGATAATGAAAACCCCGGTGGACTTTTGGATAATGCTCGTCTTAAAGGATTATTCTGTGGACAACATATTAGTCCAACTAGGTTTGATCATGATGCATGCACAAATTACGATCAAAACAAGGTTACTATGTAGGTCTAGACTGGTACCCTTAAGCGGACAACTTGAGGGAGAAAGGCATGGAACCGTCGACCGCATCACTGATCGACTTGTTTTACCACAAATAAGCTTTTTCGAATTTATGGGTAATAAATTAGAAGAGCACAACCCCTCATCAAACATTGATATAGGATTTGAAACGCACGAGTGGAATATGACGTGGAGCATGATTTATGCAACAATAAATATCATGTTTTTAGGTGTTTGCACGTAGGAAAAATAACACATGCAGTATTTAAATAATTGAAAGACAGTTACGGAAAAAGAAAACAAAGAGACAAGTCAGTTGAGAAAATAAAAGAAGTCATAAATATGCAGTTAAATCCAAATAAAAGGGAAAGGGTATACGGGATAAGGCATGCTTGGACTAATTCACAAAAATAAGTTCATTATGGTAAGAGCAAAGCATATCCTCCAGCAGAGTCGCCATGCTGTCGCGCCCCTTTTTTCTCCCCTTTCTTACAGGGGAAGTCCGGATTTCGACATTTATCGGGGAACAACTCGTTTCCTTTTTAGGAATTTTGTATTTGAAGAGTTGCTACCTAACGGATTACGGTGCGTTATGGCACCTAGAATAATTAACTCGTATAACTAGTTTGCATTACCAGAGATTAGGGTAAGAGCTTGAAATAATATTAAGGGGAAGGTGTTAGGCACCCCTCGCGGTCCACTGGGTCTTGGTCAAACTTAAACTATGTAAATTAGTCATTTTAACAAGTAAACAATTTCAACACATATTTGCAAATAAAGAAATGTTTTCACATTCTAAGTACATATACGATTCAGGTAATCTGAGCAAGAGAGAGGTTTGAACAACTTGCACATTTATATGTAAAGAAAAGAAAGCTTATAAAATTTAAACACATATGGAATTAGGAAAGGGGAGTCCTAGGTTGATTAGCCTATAGGATCATACCCATGCAATGCCTGGTAATCACTCCTCAGCGAGGGGCTACATGTGACATTAGCGCGCAATCATCATATCCTTTTATTACCCATTACCCACCCCTTAGTGGTTATATAAAAGAGTTTTATTTAACGGTCTCTAAGCCTGCTGCTACCCGTCCCTTCCTTATGGTTCTGGAGGAATTTAGAATCTCTAAATCTGAACAATTCCAGACAACCTCAGGATTTTAAAAGGTAAAAATCTCGGTGAAAGGCAAATAACATGTAGGACAAGTAAATAGGGACAAACAATTAGAAGGCTCATATTTGCCTTCGCATGTATATAGGCAATAAAACAACACGTCTAAAACACAGGTTTTTCAAGAGAAGTTCAGAAATCCTAAGAACAAGATATCTAGGTGAACATCACAAATATCACGACCCAAAATCCACTGAGGGTCGTGGTGGCGCCGGACACCTCTATCAAGCCAGCCAACTAACTTATCAATTAATTCCTCTTTTGATACTTTTGAAAATCTAAGGTTTTTCCTTCCATATTTATAAATAAAAGTTCACTATTAGGATTCAAATTTAAATAATAACAGTTAGTACAAATCCGTTGTAAACCATCCCAGAAACCCAGTGTCACAAGTACATGAGCGACTACTGNAAAAATGCACAGAAGTGTAGTATGAGTACGTAATCAACGTGTACTCAGTGAGTGTCCCGCCTAATCCCGAAGGGGTAGAGACGAGATGGTCAACTTTGACACACTCTAATGGTCCAACAGTTATTTATTCTCAATATACATATCGAACAGTGGATTTATTTTCTAACATGATTGTTTTATCCAGATACAGGAAACAAGTAAACACATAATTCTTTCACGGGAAATTTTCCAAGATTTCTTTTCATTATTAACAAGATGATCTCGAGCCCGAGTGAGGTATGTAACGACTTAAATATGTCCAGGCAGCAATATAAGCATGCGCAAATCAAACTGAGGCGACAGCCAGATCCAACAGAAATAAATGTGCACTTGCCGAGGGTCGACGACGCACCTATAGATGCATCTATTAATCTGCCGAGGCATTCAGCCCGTTCCAAAATAAACACACAGACAGACAATGAGTCAAGAAGTCAATCATGGGGAAATTATCCAAGAAAAGCCAATTCTCTTTAATAATTTGAGAAAACGAAGCTTAAGTCTTTTTAAAAATACATTTATTAATTCAATGTGATCTAAGCAATTCAAACCATCAACGGGTTCAAAATTAATTCAAATATAACATGCTTTTGGGTCCTAGACTACCCAGACAATAGCATAATAGTAACTACGCACGGACTCTCGTCACCTCGTGCGTACGTAGCCCCCACAAATAGGAGCACATAACCAATTTGATTCACCTATGGCATAAATTCCCCCTCACAATATTAGAAAGGAGACACACCTTGCTCCGAAGATCCACAACCGGCATTCTACATTCTTTCGAAGACTTGCAGCAACGCAAAATGCCCCAAAACTAGCCAAAGATCATATAAATCCATTAATATATGCTAAATTATACTTTACAACCCAATTTATAACAATTCCTAACCCCGAACGAAAATTTGACAAAAAAGCCCTCGGGCCCACGTGTCCGAAATCCGAAATTTCTCGAAGATAAAGGTTACCATGACCTTAGGAACTCAAATATACAATTTTCTCTTAATTCCATACTCAAAATTGTGGCTAAATTCCATGAATATGATTTTTTAGGTTTTCCACCAAAACCCCAAATTTTTATACTAATTTCCGTGCCTAAATCCATGTATAAACCTTGTATTTAACTCAAAGCTTGCATAAATTACTTACCTCATGACAAGTGACGAAAATGGCATCCCCAAGCTGCTCCCCATCGACTCCAATGGAAGAAAAAATGGGGTTGAAATGAGCTCAACCCCGAACTTAAAACATTACACTGCCCTATCTACTTCTGCTTCTGCGGAAATATAATCGCTTATGCTGTTCCACTTTTAGCGGAAAAACAAGCCACTTCTGCGGCTGCCACTGAACCCCCCATTTTCGCTTCTGCGATGCCATTTCAGCAGATGCGGTTCCGCTTCTGCGAAATTTAAACCGCATCTGCGGTCCTCAATCTTTTGACCAAAAACCGCATCTGCGGCTCCCCGTTCGCTTCTGCGGTCAACCAACCGCAGAAGCGAAAATACCTACAACCAGATGCCTTCAGCCCTCTTCCAAATTCCAATTTCAATCCGTTAACCACCCGAAATCTACCAGAGGCCCCCGGGACCCCACCCAATCATACCAACAAGTCCCAAAACACATTACGGACTTGCTCTAGGCCTCAAATCACATCAAACAACGTTAAAATCATCAATCGGCCTTCAATCCAAGCTTTATGAACTTTGAACTTTCCAACTTCTATTTCTGATGCTTAAGCCTTTCAAATCACGTCCGATTGACCTCAAAATTTGCATACAAGTCATATTTGACATTACAGACCTACTCCAACTTTCGGAATTGGATTTCGACCACGATATCAAAAAGTCAACCTCCGGTCAAACTTCTCAAAAACCTTCAAATTCTAACTTTAGCCAAATTGCTCCAAAAGGACCTCCAGACTTCCGAATTCACTTCCGATCGCGCTCCGAACTCCAGAATCACCATACGGAGCTACTCCCAGTCTCGGAATCCCAATCGGACATTGATAACACTGAAATGCACTTCAAACCAAACTTAAGAAATCCCGTCTAAAATGCTAACTTCCACAATAGGCGCCAAAACGCTCCCGGGTTATCCAAAACCCAATCTGGGCATACGCCCA
>MU727904.1:190803-219790 GCA_026770625.1 Nicotiana glauca | reverse complement strand
CACATCCCCGGAGGTAAGAAGAGAAGGGTTTTCGGCACAATTTATATACAGTTCAAATAATATCAAAGCGGTAAACATTTAGCACATTTTAAGCATGAACATATAGAGAAATCAGATATAAACAAATACAGCAATTATTTCGAGCTCGAATTCTTAAACCCTGAACCAGAGATTTTGGGTTTCGATCCCCAGCGGAGTCGCCAGAGCTGTCACACCTCCTTTTTACGAGCTATTTACTACACCCTAGGAAGGGATATAATAAAAGGAAGGAGTTTTTCCAATTTAAGCACAGTCGGAACGAGATTTATTATTAATATTCAGAGTCGCCACTTGGGAGATTAATGGTGTTCCAAGTCACCGGTTGAATCCCGAACCGAGGAAATTAATTGACTCTTTTAACAGTCCGCGAATCAAAAATCCGGATAAGGAATTCTGTTAACCCGGGAGAAGGTGTTAGGCACTCCCGAATTCCGTGGTTCTAGCACGGTCGCTCAACTGTTGTATTAGTTTTTATCTGATTTCTATATATGTTTCACTTTTATGTGCTTTTATTGATATTCCGCTTTATTATTTAATCTTACAAGAATTGCAACGTCATGAAAATGTATTCCGGACCACACCGTACCAGTACGCCTGTGGCCTTTAACACATTTCAGCTTCGTTGAGATTTAGATTTGGGTCACATAAATGTACACCCGTACTTGAGAAAGTATATTATTATAAATCGTACCTAAAGCATCTACGTCTATGTTAACTTTGGGAAAGACCGTGAAATTTGCTAAACGATCCTTCCAAATCTAAGATTTTTATAGCAATTTATTTGAGGGCCCCGCAATTTTAAAGCGGCGAGGCTCATCTCATTTTTTATTAAAGATCATACCTAAAGTATACTATATTTTCTATTTGTTTTATCTCTAAAAGTAATGAAAAGTCCTAATAAATTATTGTTAGATAATGAGATCCATCGCCTACTCTTTGAGTATTATCAGTCCATCTTCCATTTAATTTCAGGTCCGAATGGTCCAAGTTGTGTGACCCAAGACGCCTCAACTAATCAGCCTGTGTGGAATAGGTCGTGGGATTAATCCCTTGAGCTAGGCAGGTCATGAATTTCCTAAACTAAAGACAAACATCTCTGGCAATTGGGCTAACAGCAGCCCTGTCACGTAAGGCCCAATAGCAGGCCAAGTTGACTTCACTCATTTCAAACAGATTCACAGGAGCCCAAATAGTTCACAACAAAATACCCATTAATTTATACAAGTCAGCTAAAGGTCCAATCCAAAATAATTTATTATTCAAATCACTACTACTAGACTAATACTCAAACAATTAATATTTCAAACTAGTTGGACTATGGAATTGAATCGAATGAGACACAAACCTATTTTGAACTATTTTTTTTTACGATCACTAAACAAATCAATGGCTTAAAACTATTTAAACTAACAATAACAACTAACAGCTCAAGCCCTAATTATCATTACACATTTCTGGTACTCCAAATCCATTTCCTTGTCCCAATTCAGCTATGTTTTTCCAAAATAAACTATACCAATCGAGGTTATGCTATAACATGGCTAAATGACAAATATTTACTTAATAGTCTTCTACTTCTATCACATATAGGAATATAAATGCACTAGCACCCAACTAACAATCATATGAACAATCCAGTTTTCAGGAAATTACATTGACTGAACATAATTGTACTTAAGTAAATCTCTATCCATTATAACTCAAAACCATTAAAATGACAACTATGTAGCCAGTAATTAGTTAAAGGAAACTAAACAATAACTATCAACACTTAGGCAGCAACAGAAACTTGGATCATGATTCATTCCATTCCAATAGCCAAAGATGTACAAAGGTGTACCTGGAGATAGAATGAGAATATAAGATGAGAATCAGCGGCAGTAACAGCTCCAACAGTTAAAAAATAGCAACAGCAAGCACGAGTAGGAATCAAAGACAATCCAAAACCCAGGAACGAGTTCAAAGACCCAGAAGTACTCAACAATCCAATAGCAGCTACCAAATCAGCCCAAAACCAACTTGAACAAACTTACACGAACTTCAATTGAACCCAGAATAATCACTTACACACAAATGGCCAGTAGACTCTCCAAACTAGATTCAAACCAACAATTCCACTCGAAATCAACTAAAGTAGCAAGGGCTTGAACTATAAACAGCTGATTCAATATCCAAAAGATGAAATAAACATTCAAACTTAATGAAACAGTAAAAAAATTTTGGTTTTTTTTTCAGAGCTTTCTATTGTTTTTGTGTTTGTGCCATGTTTGAATTCAAAATGTAATTTAGAAATTAAGGAGAAAATTCTGGAAATGGGCCGATTTTATTTTTTGCTCAAAGAGGAACCCCCTAATTCAAGGCAATTCAATGCCTATTTATAGGCCAAGCTTAAAGGGTTTCCAGATTTTTTCTTTGCTTAACAGTCCCTGTTTTATTATTGATTTTACCCCTCATTTTCTGACTTGCAGTACAAGTAACTACCCTTATTGCCTTGACCTC
This sequence comes from Nicotiana glauca, assembly GCA_026770625.1. Classification (NCBI taxonomy): domain Eukaryota; kingdom Viridiplantae; phylum Streptophyta; class Magnoliopsida; order Solanales; family Solanaceae; genus Nicotiana; species Nicotiana glauca. Next base: position 217,252 of record MU727904.1, on the reverse strand, counting down.
TATACTAAAGCCTACTCTAGAACCTTCTATACCCTCTACAATTCCTATTCCACCCTTAACCCATTTTAATATTTACCAATTCTAATGATTCTGCCCTTTTCCATACCCAAACTACCCTTGCCAACTCTTAAAATTACTGCAGCCCCTTCCCCATTGATATTTGTCCAATTTGACCTTGTTAAAATCCCAAAATTACTAAACTTAACTAATGGGATTTTTACTAACAGCTATAACCAATCAGGCCCTAAGTATTTAAACAAAATAATAAAGCATCAACTGGAACAAATTTCAAACCATTCTTAAATCTAATTCATGTGAATAAACTAAGGCAAAACTAATTAAACCAAGACTGATAATCTAAATACTTGCAAAAGTTCAGAAAAACAAGGCAAACAACGAACTAACAAACTCAAACAGAAGAAATAAACCTGAATTTTATGAAATTAACCAACAAGAACCTTAATTAATTCTCACCTACTTGGATGCAAACTATTATCAAGCTAACAGGAAACAATCGAGACCAAACTAAAAGAGTAGAAAAACAATTAAACTAGCTAACGACTGGTTCAACTACCATCTAAGCATTCAAATTAACCGAGGTGAGATGCTATGAAGCTAGACTCAAATTGAAATTATGCTCGATGGCTTATGCAAAAGAGCGAATTAAACTAAAAGAAAAAAGAAAAGATGGAGAAAAGAACTTACTGACCTTGAACTCCAACCGGACTGCTGTTGAGACTGATTTCGAATTAATAGTATATGTCTATTTCGTAAGAAAATAGACATATACTATTAACTAGAAATCACTCGACTCTAAAAAAAGAAGACTCCTCAAGACGGCCCGGAGCATATAACCTCAGATTCGATGTTTGCCGATCTTTAGAGAGATTCGATGTTTTCTGGGTAAGGATTAGTGGTGAGGGAGGGACGAGGGGTACATGGTGTGAAAATGGCGTTGTTTGGATAACTTTGGTCGTGGTCGGAGAATCTTCAAATCGACATTCGAGACTTTCCGGGCAGATTCGAAGGAAACCACTTAGGGGAAAGGGGAGAGGAGGTTGTGGAGGACCTACGGTGTTATTTTGGTGGCCATTGGCATACTTTGCATCGTCGCCGAAAAATCTTTGATCGGAGATTTGACAGGCTCCGGCGAGTTTCGAGGGAATCCAATGGAAAGAATGGAAAGAGGGGAATGGGGCGAGCCGGTTATGTGAATTTTAGGGCGGTTGGCATAGGTGACGTTCACCGCCGCCGGCGGCTCCGGCGGTGTTACAGGTTTGGTACGAGGAAGATAAGATTTGTTTTAGGTTTACTGGGGTTGTTTGGACATTTTTATCAAAATAGAGGGATTAATCTGACCCGTCGGATGGGGGTAATGAACGGCTTGGGTCTAACGACATAAACGACATCGTTTTAAAGATGCTGAGGCTGGATCGGGCAGAGTCAATATTTTGGGCTGAGGTTTACTCATTTTGGGCCTGTGCATTTTTAATTAAAATAAGCCCAATTTGGGCAGCCCTTTTAATTGTTTCCCTCTCTTAATTATTTTCCCTTTTAATTTCTTTTGTATTGTTTTCAATTTTTATGTATTTTTATTTATTATTATTATTTTTTTTATATTTTCTGATTTTATTAAATTGTTAAACTAACTAAACCTAGTAATTTATAGCATTTATTTAATAACTATTTATAGCCATTTTTAATTAAAGCACTAAAAGGCTACTTATTATTGTTATTTTTTTTCTTTTTTTATGACTTTTCCTTAAATTGTCTCCAAACTGAATTAATACTAAAATTGTAAAATTAAAAATCCTAATTCATATGCATATTTTTTGTATTTTTAATATGAATTATTAGGCAACTAATTAACACAAAATGCCACAAATATCAACAAAATTTAAAAATCATTTTGTTTGGATTTTTTTTTAGGAATAATTTGCTTAGGGCAAAAATCACGTGCTCACAGTATGTTTCTCCGCCTATTCTCCTTCTACCCCAAATCATTGGGATGTTCTGGCGACTATATATGGGATTACTACCGTCGTCATGAATAATCACTTCTTGGTGATTCCATTTCAAACTTTACCGCCTGATGCAAGGTCGATGCTACGGCTCCAGCAGCGTGGATCCAAGGGCATCCCAATAGTAAGTTGTAGGATGCCAGGATGTCAATCACTTGGAAGTCGACGTCGAACCATGTTAGTCCCATTTGTAAGCATAGGCTGATTTCTCCAATAGTAGATCTTTGGGACACATCGAAGGCCTTGACATTGATAGCCCCATCTTTGATCTCGTGTAGGCCTTTTCCCAAAGTTCTGATGGTTATAAGTGGACATATTTTGAGGCTGGATCCTCCATCGATCAGGACTCTAGTGATGAAATAATCCTTGCATTGCACGGTGATGTGCAGTGCCTTGTTGTGGCTTAATCCTTCCGGCGGCAGCTCATCTTCATGGAAGGTTATTTTGTGTCTCTCCAGCACTTGCCCCACCATCTTCGCCATTTCACCCCCGGTTATATTACTGGGCACATAGGCTTTGCTCAGTATCTTCATTAAGGCATTACTGTGAGTGTCTGAACTCTGCAGAAGAGCCAAGATAGATATCTATGCGGTGTTTTGTTCAATTGTTCAGCTACCGAGTACTCCTTAGCCTGTACTTTCCTCCAGAGATCGTTGGGTCCTGTTTTAATAGGCCATCCCAAAGCTTGCTTACTGGACTCAGCTAGGTGCTCTGGAGTGTCACCTTTCCTATTCTAGTCATTCCTTGTGCGGCAATCGTTTCTCCTGTCTTGGTCTTTCCTTTCCTCTTGGCTTCGACAGTGTAATCCCATTGTATGTCATTTGAGTGGAATGGTGTTATGTCAGTCATTGCCACTGGAATAGGCACCCTTGGTGGTAATACAACAACTTCAAAGGGTACAGGTGACTTTGGAACTCCAAATTCAACCTCGATTGGTCCGGGCGCCTTTGCAGAGGGAGGCATTTCAAATTCGAGAGGTATAGACATATTTACTTCGTCTTACCTGGAGGGCTGATTCTGCACAATAATTGGGTTAAGGGTAACCACTGGTTTCTTTGGTTCATCCCCTTCAGCAATCAAACCTATCAACCCTTTAGGGTCCCAATCATCCTCGATCTCGATCATATGAATGTCTCCACCTTTGTGGTCAGGGTTATTACGAACATTAGGAGTAGACTCCTTTGCTACAATGACCTTATTGTCGATCAGGGTCTGAATCTTGTCATTCAACGAAGACACTCACCAAGGGTGTGTCCCTTCATGCCGGAGTGATACGCACAGGTCTCGTTGGGGTTGACCCATGGGAGGGATTTTCTGGAGCTTTGGCTGGGATATGAGTGACGTGACCAGTAGATTTAAGTCTTTCATATAGTTGGTCAATTGATTCAGCGATGGCTGTGTATTATCTGGGAGGTTTGCGGTCAAAATTTGGTCTGGGCCTAGGAAAATTTTTACAGGTGGGTGGTGATTGGTAGTGAGAGGGTTGAGCGTTATAATCTTGGTAAACAGGTGCTGGTTGAGAGTATCTGGGTGAGGTGGGTTGATATGTGTGAGGTGGAGAGGATTGGTAAATGGGAGGTGGATAGAAAGGTACGGGTGCTTGGTAATTCGGGATGGGCTGATATATAAGTGGAGGTGATGGATAAGTGTGGTATTTTAGTGGTGATTTGGCTCCCTGTGCGACCATCACAGCACTTACATCCTTCTTTTTGGACGTGCCACCAGTCTGCAAAGCCTTATTGGTGGCTTGGAGGGCTGCAAGATTTGTAACCATACCATTCTTAATGCCCTTTTCGATTCTTTCTCCAAGTTTGATGATATCGGAGAACTTCTAACCCTCGATCAGCATCAACCTCTCGTAATATTGGGTATCCTGAGCCCGGACGAAGAAACTATTCATTTGCTCCTCTTCTAGGCCCGGCCTGACCTTTGTAGCTTCTAACCTCTAACGAGTGGCATACTCGCGGAATGTTTTGGTGGGCTTCTTCTTCGAGTTCTATATATAGAAGACATCCGGTGCATTCTTTGTATTGAATCGGAATCTATCCATGAAGTCCGATGCCATGCTCACCCAAGTCGTCCATTTCTTGGGGTCCTGGATGATGTACCAGAATAGTGCATCTCCTTTCAGGCTCCTCATGAAGAGCTTCATACGGGTCTTCTCATCCCTTCAACTCTAACTAGCTTATCGCAATAGGTTCTCAGGTGGACTCTGGGATCTCCTGTTCCATCAAACATTTCGAAAAGGGGAGGTTTGTACCCCTCTAGAAGTTCAACATCTGGCTGAATGCATAGGTCTTCATAATTTAGCCCTTCAATACCTCTGTTACCTTCCACGCCCTGAACTCGGCTGGTTAACTTCTTGAGTTCTGCCGCTAAGTTCCTGATAAGGGAATCCTTGTAATCAGACTCAGGTGCATTTGAGATTGTTTGGGTGTAGTGGGGTATAATATCCACATAAATAAGAGTGTTGTGGAGATGGTCATTGGTGGTGTTAAGTGGCTCGGGAATCAGTAATGGAGTGTTATTTGGAGTGTGACATGTGTTATAGTGGTGGGTATGAGTGAGTTGTATCTGTGGTTGTGGGGTGTTTTGTGGAGGTGCGGGATTTTGGGTGTTGACATCAGGAGCGGTAAGGGAAAATGATAGGTTCGCCAGATTCCGAACCTGATCTAATTCTTCTTGAAATTTTAACAGCTTTTGCTCCAATTGCACAACAGTTTCCTTAGCAATCGGGGTACCCTGAGGAATCTCAATCTCCTTTCTGGTGCTTGTATCTCCCATTTTACCTTTGTTCTTATTTCGGAAGGGACTCGGAAGAGGAGGAGGTAGAGGGTCCTTGGATCTTGTGGAGCATGCTGATGGTGCCAGAATGCACGAACTAACCTTTAGGGAGGGGAATAAAAAATAAAAGAAAAACAAAAGGGTAACAAGTTAGTGCGGGTCATGAGGAAAATATTGCAATATTTAAACACATTGTGCGGGAATATAAATCGCGTCCTAATTTTGGTACCTCGTTGTGCCCGTGGTAGGCCTATCGACAAATAGTTTTGGAGAACTTATAATGCTAAATGCCTTATTTTATTGATAAAAATAAGACGAATATAAAACGACTAAATAACAGAAAGTAAATGTCACTAGTGGCCATTGACCTTATTACATTATTAAGGCAAAATAAAGGACTCCTAACTAGTTGGTCCCAGAAGGACCTTCCCCAGATTTGGCATCCTTGTCTCCCTCGAACAGCTCCACCAACTCGCGTAGTCCTAGCAGTAAGTAGGCTCAGGCTAGATGTCCTCCTGCATTTCCTTTAGTGTTTTGGCAGTCTTCGATCCTCTTGATGAACTTTCCTTCTAGCTCTACTAGACCCCGCTCCAAATACCCTAGCCGGTTGTTGGCGCTGACAACCATTTCTTTCCACTCCGTGATCAATTTCTAATGGGCTTCTTCTATTTCCCGATGCTCACTTTCATACTCTCAAAATCTCTTGCGCAGTTGATTATACTCAAGTCGTGCTTCAGCGTGCTCGTCAATAATTATGTGACCTCGAACAAATCAAAGCTGACCCATGCCATTGTCTTCTAACCAACCCGAATAATGTGGCACACAACCGGCGTGATACCTGTCTGGCTCAATGGATTCTTTCCCCAAAGCGATTTTTCAATGCCACAAATGCTGAGCTTGCATCTGTGAAGGCTATCATCATCCTGGAAATCAGCCTTGAGTTGACACGTTTTATCGACCCTTGGTATGATTTGTTTTCTTCCTAGCTTGCCTCATGGCTCGGAGAGGAATGTAAGAATAAGTCCCTCTCAAACCAATCAGTATGAGAAATGGTGCATCTTGGGATCGAACAATGAATTCATCCGTGGGGAACCATTCAAACATCCATTGCACCTGGTCTTCTTTCAGATTTTCGAACAATTCTACCCATCCTCTGGCGTCCTCTGGTTGAGCGAACATTTTAGGTATATAATTCATACGCCTTGGCTGATCGAAAGCGATATGATCATCCCAATCTCTGCGTAGGATCTCTTGTCGGTATTCCCCTCTCTAGAGGTGTTCCATGAGCCAAAGATGAAGTAATAAGTTGCAACCCTCAAAATGACTGCCTTGTTGTTGACATTTGTTCAGGGCATTGTATATCTCGGCGACGATCATGAGCACTATGCTGAATGTTTGCCCACTAATCCCTTCCATTAAAGTTTTGGTTACCATGGCTAGTCTGGTGTGGATCCTAGCCTTCTTCATAGGGAACACGACCATCCCCAAAAACCAAAACGTGAAGACAAACACCCTTCTATGGACATGCCCCAATGAGGTGATAGCAAATTCATCTGAATAGGTGCGGTATGACTTGCTATGGCCGCACCTTTCGTATAGATAGTCAAATGGGATGTAAGAGTATTTCAAACAAGTCAAGTCTGGGTTTTTCTTCAGTCCCTTCATCTTAAGGAAACCCCTTCCTTTACGATTTTCTGGCATAAGCAAACCCGGAGTCTCCCAAGGAATTCCAGCTAAACCCCCTATCTCTTCAAGTAAAGGAGTTATTTCAAGATCACAAAAGTGGAACACAGACTTGTCACTATCCCAGAACAATGTTGCAACCTTTATGATTCTATTGTTAGGCTGAATCTCTAGGAGAGAGGGCAGATTCCCTAAGTACTTGCGGACGAGTGTTTGATCACTAGAATGGAGGTCTTTCCACCAATTCAACAACCTTGGATGAATGTTGGTTACCATGCCAAATATGAGGATCTCGTGCCTCATTTTCTGCAAAACAGAGTGTTAGGCCCTTACCCTCACCAGACTCGACAATTTAAACCAATAATTAGCATAGCAAGCACTTAAGTTCTCCAAATAAATGCACAAAACATGGAGGTGTCCGTTTTGGTTTCAAGGAAACCCGGTGGACTTTGGACAAGGCTATCTTAATGAGTCATTATGTGGACAACATAACTGACTCGTCTAGGTTTGACCATGATTCATGTACAATTTAAATGGACTAAGGTTTCTATTGGGGTATTAGACAAGGTACCCTTGAGCGGACAACTCAAGAGGGAAAGGCACGGAACCATTGACTGCACCGCCGATCGACTGGTTTTACCGCAAATATGCCTTTGCCAAATTTAGGGGGTGATAGTATTGAAAGTGCGCAACCACTCATTATAAGCGTTGCTATAGTATTTTGTTTGGCACGAGTGGAATATGATGTTTGAAAAATGCAATTTACAAGAATGAAACATATTGACATGTATTTTCACGTTCATAATAAAATTTACAATGATTGCTCAAAATTATAACAGCACTGACGGGAAAAGCGGTAAATCAAAGCAATTAAAGAAAAGAAACAAAAGAAACCAGTCAGTTTCAAATAAAGGCATTAAAAAAAGCAATCAATAAAGAGGTAATGTCACATATAGCATGCAATGGTAAAAGCCTAAAGAGACCAGCGGAGTCGCCATGCTGTCGACGCCCCCTTTTTTCCTAAAGCGGAATCGGGTTCACGACATTCGGGAAGACAACTCTTATCCCGTTTGGAAATTGGGTTTTGAAGTTTGGAGAGTCGCCACCTAATGATTATAGTGTATTAGGACACTTTTAGAAGAATTAAAGATGCAGACCAGAGTTTTGCGCAAGGGCTTGAAATTATCTCGAGGGGAAGGTGTTAGGCACCCCTCAAGATCCACTAGTATGGTTCGCGACCATGCTACAATTGTGACTTTGAATGCAAATGCGAATAGACTAACAAGTATTGCAAATACAAAGTAAGAAGCATAAAAGGATTAAAAGGATTGCTGAAATTCTGGAAGTGAGTAGTTTGGTTATAAAGAAATGTGCAAGTAGAGGGAAGAAGTCATGCAATTAGTGCAAGCAAACAAAAAATTGTGTGAGAAAACAGAAGTTAAAAGTGTTGCAGCTTTTAATGTTCTGAAAAAATAATAAAAGGAGAGGGGAGTCCTAGGTTTATACATTACATGGATCATTCGCACAACACTAGTACCCAACTATACACATAGTGTTATCGTGTAATCATCATCTCCATGTCTACCCTTCCCACCCCATTAAGGTATTAAAGCGCGGAATGGTATCGTTTACTTATCGCGAGCTACTACCCGTCCCAATCCTATCAGTCCTGGGCTATTAGGACTTCTGATCCTAAAAAGAAAGAAAGGGATGGAGGCCTTTGTGGAGTTTAAAAGATAAAATTCTAGCGCGACATTCAAAACAAGCACCAAATAAAGGAAAGAATAAACAAGCAAATAAGGCTCAAATAAACCCCAGAAATCAAATAAGCATAAGTTAAACAGCGAGTGGACTGGTTCAACACATATATTTAGACAAAAAGTCTGCATTAGGCAACTCGAATATTGTTGTCACAGACTGACCCAATGATTAGTTAACCAAGCTTTTGTCTATGTGTTGAATAAAAAGAAACTAGGCAGAGGATCTACTGATTTCAGGAAGAGTTACCAGTTTGACAGAAAGAAATGAATTTCAGATAAGATGCAAATTGATTTTAGAAAAAGAGTTATCAATTTAAACGAATAGAAAAAAGTTTCAAAAAAAGATATGCAGACTGATTTTAGAAAAGAGTTATCAGTTGTTTCAGAAAAGATGCAGACTGATTAAAAGGTTTACGAGTTTCAGGAAAGTGCAGATTGATAATAGAAAAAGTTTTACCAATTTTTGCAGGTTTCAGAAAAGAGGTAGAAAATTAACAGTTTTAGTAAAATAGATACGAGTTACAGCAATTGATACTGTTTTAAAATGAATGAGGCTGTTAAAAATCGAGATTTCCGATAGGCGTGCTTTCTATACGTTTATTGATTTTAATACCTTTTTAGACATTAACAGAAGTCTTATGCACATGATGTCTATATGCAACCTTATTATTAAACCTACAAACAGTTTGCCTAATGACATTTGTATATGCAGAAATGCAAAAGCCTATAGACATGATCTCTATATGTGTATTTGCAGAAGAATCAGAAATTAACCCCTATAGGCATGCTATCTACCCTTTGTGCATAAAATAAACCCCATCCTATTTTTCTACTAAATCCCCATGAGTTTATTACAAATTATTACAGCCCAATAAATGAAACTGGATATTAAAAGTACATCAAAAGCTAACAGCTAGATCCGAGCAGCATAATTCAGCCTTAATGTTTAACAATATGCGATTGAGCCACTTCCGGGATCTAGATTTCGTAAGCCTTCTCTTTATCCAGGGTGTTTCAAAGTTCCAAGGAATCTCAGGGATTCCCGGCATTGCTTACACCCAATATACCATTAGAATAGAAATAGTGCAGTGTGGAAGAGCTAGCTCTTAGGCATCCAAGTTCAGAGGGAGCTCAGGCAGTCCCAAAGCATGGCTTGCAAGAGAGGGGCAGAACTTAATAGCTTGGAGTAAGTGCAAAGTAAAAGGGGAATTGGGGAGCCATGACAGGTGGTGGACATACCTAGCCACAAAGTAGGCTGACACACCCCTGATCACCTGCTTGGTCAAACACATCAAGCGCAGACCCTTGAAGGTCAGACCAGGGTCTGCACAGTGATTAGGACACTGCCAGACCCAAGTCTAAATCTCAAAAACACATTAAGGAGGGAAAAGGAAGGGGAATTGATTGAGTTTGGGATTCAAAGAATCCAATCCAGAATCATGGACAACAATATTAGAGTGTTGTCATGCCCTGAACTATAACTCACATATAATGGGGTATGAAGGTTTGGGATTCATAAAGTATCAAATTCATGACAAGCAACTGACAGGATACTTAATACTGAATTACAAAGGAAATGGGGAACATGTTACATATGCTAGCAGCAAATGTCAACTAAAGAATTGGATAGAAGTGAATAGAAATGAAACACAATGTGGTGGAAGCATGTAAACTAACTGAGACATACCAGTAAAGAAGCAAAAGAGTGCAGGAGAAAGTAGAGCAAACAAAGTCCACAGCAACACAAATAAAAGAGAGAGAGTTTTTAAGTGAAAGTGACTTGTTAACTCAGATCATGCATCAATGAGTAGCAGAAGATCCCTTTGATTGAGGAATTCAAATTTGAACGGTAAAGGCAAGAGTTATTTAAGGAAGGAGATCAAGTAAACATATTGTGCATAGCATACAAATAAGGGGTAAATACATAGGGGTTTTAATTAAGGAAAGAAAATTTTGAAATACACGGTCAGCTTAAATAAGGCAAGAACACGGTGAATCAATTAACACATATTAAATAAGGGAACCAAGAATTCAAAAATCAACAATGAACCTAGCAAGAAATAGGGGAGTCGAAAGGCTAAAGAAAGTTCTCAAATCTGTCAAGGAAAGAATCAATCAACCTTGCACAAGGAAGCCTGAAATTAGTCTACGATTGAAAGTTATTTTAGAGGGACAACCAGCATATATAAAGAGTGAACAACATCAAGCATGTGAGGTTAAATCATGGCAAAGAGAAATGATAGTCAAAAAGAGGACCAAAAGCATGCTAATGAGTGAAAGAAACCAAATCACATAAGGAGCAGAAGATAAAACAAGAAGGATCTTGAACCGAATCAAACAAGTTGAAGCAGACAAAACAGTTTTTTTCTTTTTAGGGACCCAAATAGGTCCGAAAGAATTAGGGCTTCGAGATCAAACCAATTTAGAGATGAGAACCAGACAAGACACATAGCAAATAAACTCAGAAGAAACATTCAGAAACCTCAAAAAAAACCAAGATCCCTGACATGCAAGTTCTAGAATATCATAAAAGCTCACAGAATGGACATAAAACATAGTAGAAGTACAACATAAGAAATACAGCAAAGAATAACATAAGAAACATGACAGAACATGTTAAAAGAAATCAGAAAAGCTTTGAAATAATTTAACCAAACCCTAAATAGAAAAAGATAAAGGTTTTGAAAATAATGTTTTGAAGGAAATCTCGGAAAAATGCTCGAAATCTCAAGGTGAACACAGATCTACAACGGATCTAAAAGAATCAGAATAACCTTGAAGTTTTAGGGTTTAAGAAGAAACCCAAAATAGCGACAAAGGCTTGGAAAATCATGATCTAAGCAGGAGATGTCCAAAACCAAGCTTAATCAACCATGGCTGGCCAGAGCAAGGTCGGAGATGGACGGGATCTTTGAATAAGTGAAGGTCTGAGTGAAGATCCTCGAGGTGTGGCCTTGATTCTTCAGGCAACAGGAATGCAGGAGCCATTGGAGGCAAGCACGGGCCTTATATGGCTTTGGAAGCCATGGATTCAGGCGGCTTTAGATGGTAGCCGGAGGAAGGCGGCTAGGGCTAGGTTTAGGTCTTAGATAGAATCAGAGAGGAGACAGAATTTGTGGGCGGCTGATAGAACGAAATGATTTAGGGTTAGGGTTGTGGGCGGATTTAAAAAGGAAAGGGGAAATCGTGGACGTTGATCAGATTGATCAACGACATGGATTAAAAGGGGTTTGGGCCGTGTAATTTTAAATGGGTTAAAAGTTGGGTTAAATAGAATTGGGCTGGTCCGAAATTGGGTTTGAAATTTCAATTAGGGGAACCAATTTTGGCTATAATTGAAATAAAATGATGCCAGATTTTAAATAGCCGGTTTTTCCCTTTTAATTTATAAAAAATAGTTGAAATGATTTTTAAAAAAAAATTAAAAGCACAGAACTAATTAATAATATACAAACATTAATCTAAAAATACTGGAAATAATTTTATAATTGTAAAATGCCATTAATCGTAATATAGGCTATAATTGCAATTGTAAGCAATTTAGCTTTAAAAATACCAAATAAATTCGCAAAAATATGCAAAAATTATCTTTATTATATTTGGTATAAATATGAGAATAAAATAAGCTATTCCCAAAATGATAGTTTTGGAAGTAGTTACTGAATTCTGTGGTATTAAAAAATAGACGATAAATCGATTTAAAAACTATTAAAAATTTGGAAAAGTACCAAAACTCTTGGGTGTGCTTATATATGCACATATATATTATTTTTTGGGTATAAAAATACTTAGGGAAAAATTGGGTATCAACAAAGTGCTAAAACTAGTAATTGATTCGGGTAACCTATCCAAAATTAAGTCAAGAACACTTACCCCGTTGTTCTCTCTGAAAATCTCCCAAAAATTGCCTCCTCCCGAGCCAAATCGGCAAAAATGGAGTCCCATTTTCAGGACTTAAAACATTCTGCCCTGCACTTCCGCATCTGCGATCCCGCTTCTGCGGAACAAAGGTCGCACCTGCGACATTTCTCTCAAGGGTCGATTTCCGCATCTGCGGTCCTAAAATCGCAGATGCGATACTGCTTCTGTGGAAATTCTTCCGCATCTGCGAAAATTCTTCTGCATATGCGAAAAATGTTGGCCTCCCTCAAATCTCGCTTCTGCGGTGCTTTAGCCGCTTCTGCAGCGCCGCATTTGCGATCCCCAAAGTGCAGATGCGAAAATATAAGAAGCAGCAAAACCTGCAATATCTCAACTTCCAAAATCTTTCCGTCAACCATCCGAAACCATCCCGAGGCCCCCAGGACCTCAACCAAAAGAACCAACATAGCCTAATACCTCATTCAAACTTATACCAATCCTTAAAATACTTCAAACAACATAAACAAACCTATTTTTCATCGAATTCAAGCCTAAGAATTCTAAAAACACTAAATATTTTTCGATCAAAAAGTCTATCAAAGCTTGTCCGAGTGGTCTGAATTTTTCTACACACATCCTAATTGACATAACGGAGTTACTGCAACTTTAGGAATTTTATTCCAGGCCTCGAATCAAAATTTTGCTATCGGACCAGAAAACTTTAAAAATTCAACTTTTCTAAATTTCAAGCCTAAATTAGATATGGACCCCCAAAACACAATCTGATCACACACCTAAGCCTGAAATCACCTAACGGAGCTAACAGAACCATCAGATTTTTATTCCGAGATCGTCTTCACACTGTTCCGACTATGTTCAAATTTCTAAGACTTAAGCTCTCATTTAGGGACTAAGTGTCCAAAAACCTCTCCAAATTCAAAACCGAGCATCCCGACAATTAAAATAGCAAAAATAAACTGGGGAAAATAGTTAATTAGGGATCGGGGCAAAAATTCCAAAAACGACCGGCCGGGTCGTCACATCCTCCTACAGTTAAACATTCGTTCGTCCTCGAACGAGCATAAAGACATACTTGGAGTAGTGAAAAGATGAGGGTAGCAGCTGCGCATATCCTGCTTGGTCTCCTAGGTTCCCTCCTCGACCGGCTGGCCCTACCACTGAACCATCGCTGATACAATGTTCTTTGACCTCAGCTTTCTAACTTGCCTGCCCAATATTGCTACTGGCTCCTCAACATAGGATAGGTCCTTGTCCAGCTGGACTGATTTGAAGTCCAACAAGTGCGACGGGTCACCGTGATACTTCCGGAGCATCGAAATATGAAATACCAGATGAACTCCTACCAAGCTGGGAGGTAAGGCAAGTTCATAAGCAACCTCCCCAACTCGCCTCAATATCTCAAAAGGGCCAATAAACCTCGGACTCAGCTTCCCTTTCTTCTCAAATCTCATAATGCCTTTCATAGGTGAAACCCGAAGCAGAACCTGCTCTCCAACCATATACAAAATATCGCAAGTATCCTGAACCAAATATGTACCCAATAATCTAGCCTCACCTAGCTCGAACCAACCTATCGGCGATCTACATCGCCTACCATACAAATCCTCTTATGGTGCCATCTGAATGCTGGACTGATAACTATTGTTGTAAGCAAACTCCGCCAATTGCAAGAACTGATCCCAAGAACCGCCCAAATTCTATCACACACGCATGAAGCATATCCTCAAGAATCTGAATAGTGCGCTCGGAATACCCATCCATCTGAGGATGAAATGTCGTAGTCAACTGTACCCGAGTACCCAACTCATGCTGAACGGCTCTCTAGAACCGCAATGTTAATAGAGTACCTCTATCTGAAATGATGGAAACTGGAATACCATGCAAACGAACAATCTCCCGGATATAAATCTCCGCCAACCGCTCCGAAAAATAAGTAGTACACACATGGATGAACTGAGCGGACTTGGTCAGCCGATCCACAATAACCCAAATGGCATAGAACTTCTTCAAAGTCCGTGGGAGCCCAGATACAAAGTCCATGGTGATCCACTCCCACCTCTACTTCGAAATCTCTATCCGCTGAAGCAATCCACCCGGTCTTTAGTGCTCATACTTCACGTGTTGACAATTATCGCACCGAGCTACAAACACAACTATATCTTTCTTCATCCTTCTCCATTAGTAATGCTGCCTCAAATCCTGGTAAATCTTCGCGACACCCGGATAGATGGAATACCACGAGCTGTGGGCCTCCACTAGAATCATCTCCTGAAGCCCATCAACATTGGGTACACCAACCCGACCCTGCATCCTTAATACTCCGTCATCGCCAATGGTCACATCTCTGGCATGAGCATGCTGGATCTTGTCCTTAAGGACAAGCAAATGAGGATCATCATATATAGTTGTTCCCTGATACGATCAATTAAGGGAGACCGTGAAACTACATAAGCTATAACCCGACTAGGCTCCGAAAGATCCAATCTAACAAATTGGTTGGCTAAGGCCTGAACATCCGTCGCCATAGGTCTCTCCGATGCTGGTAAATGAGCCAAACTCCCTAAACTCTCTGCCCGACGACTCAAGGTGTCGTCCACCACATTGGCCTTACCTGGGTATTACAAAATGGTGATATCATAGTCTTTCAACAACTCTAACCACCTCCTCTAGCGCAAATTAAGATCTTTATGCTTGAACAGATGCTGCAAGCTATGGTGGTCGGTATAAATCTCACATGGCACATCGTATAGGTAATTGCGCCAAATCTTCAGGGCATGAACAATGGCAACTAACTCAAGATCATGGATAGGGTAGTTTTTCTTATAAACCTTCAACTGTCTGGACGCGTAAGCAATCACTCTACCATCCTGCATTAACACCGCCCCGAGGCTAACCCTTGAAGCATCACAATAGACCGTATAAGACCCTGAACCTATAGGAAATACCAATATTGGGGTTGTAGTCAAAGCTATCTTGAGCTTCTGAAAACTCACCTCACACTCTTCTGTCCACTGGAATGGAGCACCCTTCTAGGTCAGTTTGGTCATAGGGGCACAAATTAATGAAACCCCCCCCCCATAAAAGGACGGTAATAACCCGCCAAGCCAAGGAAACTACGGATCTCTATAGCTGAGGATGGACTGGGCCAACTCTACAATGCCTCTATTTTTCTCGGATCCACCAGAATACCCTCACTCGATACCACGTGGCCTAAGAATGCCACGGAATACAACCAGAACTCACATTTTGAAAAGTTTGCATATAATTTCTTTTCTCTCAGGTCTGAAGTACTATCCTCAGGTGCTGCTCATAATCTTCCCGACTTTGGGAATACACCAGAATGTCATCAATAATGACAATGACAAAACAATCAATATAAGGCTGGAATACACTGTGCGTCAAATGCATAAAGGCTGCTAGGGCATTAGTCAGCCCAAATGACATAACAAGAAACTCATAATGGCCATACCATGTCCTGAAAACAGTCTTCAGGATATCTGGTTCCTGAATCTTCAACTGATGGTAACCTGAGCGCAAATCAATCTTAGAAAACACTCGTACACCCTAGAGATGGTCGAATAGATCATCTATATAGGGAAAAGGATAATGGTTCTTCACTGTAGCTTTGTTCAACTGTCGATAATCAATACACATACGCATAGAACCATCCTTTTTCTTTACAAACAGAATAGGAGCACCCCAAGGTGATACTCTGGGTCTAATAAACCCTTATCGAGCAATTCCTGTAACTGATCCTTCAACTCATTCAACTCAGGAGGAGCCATACGATACAGAGGAATAGAAATGGGCTGAGTGCTCAACAATAAATCAAATGCCAAAATCAATATCTCTATCAGGCGGTATGCTTGGAAGATCAACGGGAAACACATCAAAAAAGTCCCGTACTACTGGAACTGAGTCAACAGAAGGGGTATCAATACTGACATCTATTACATAAGCTAGATACGCATCATACGCCTTCTCAACCATGCGTTAATCTTTAAGGAAAGAAATAACTGTATTGTGAGTGTGATCTAAAGCACCCCTCCACTCAACATGCGGTACACCTGGCATAGCCAGCGTCACGGTTTTGGCGTGACAATCAAGAATAACGTAATGGGGTAAAAAATAGTCCATGCCCATGATAATATCAAAGTCTACCATGCTGAGTAACAATAAATCGGCTCTGCTCTCAAAACCACTAAGAGCAACCAAACATGACCGATAAATGCGATCCACAACAAGAGGATCTCCTACAGGAGTAGAAACATAAACATAGGAACTTAAAGAATCCTGAGATACACCCAAGTACAGAGCAAAATAAGAAGACACATAAGAATAGGTGGATCCTGGATCGAATAGAACCGATGCATCTCTGTGACAAACCGATATAATACCTATGATAACAGAATCAGAGGCAACAACCTCGGTACAGACAGGAATGGCATAGTATCGGGCCTGGCCTCCCCTTCTAGGGTGACCTCTACCCCTAGCTGGCTGATCAGGTGGGGTAGCAACTGGAGCTATAATCATAGTCCGAGAACTCTGTGGGGCACGATAAGGCTAAGAAGTCTGTGGAGGTGCACCCTTCCAAAGTCTGGGACAATTCCTCACCATATGGCGCATGTCACCACACTCAAAACAAGCCCTAGGAGGATGTGGTAGCTGTGACTAACTCGGGCCGGATCTGCTTGATTAACCTCAAGAAGCACCCCGTGCAGGAGGCGCGCTAGAAACCAGAGGTGCATAATAAGGCTCCTGAGATCTATGACGAGCTGGAGTACGACTGGCTACTGGAAGAGCTGAATGAACAGGGCGACTCCTATATCCCCTACCATGACGACCTACAGCTGAGGTACGGGCACTAGAGTAATGGCTCGAATCTCGAGATCTCTTGGCCTCCCTTTCCTCTCTCTCCCTAACAAGCATACCCTCAACCCTCCTAGCAATGCTCATTACCTGCTGATAAGGAATGTTCACCTCCAACTCACAAGCCATGCTAGACCTGATGCTGGGAATGAGGCCCTCAATGAACCGCCAAACCCTCTCGCGAACAGTAGAAACCAAAGTCGGTGCATGTCTAGCCAAGCTAGTATAACGGACAGCATACTCTGAGACAGTCATAGTACCCGGGCGCAAATGCTCAAACTCGGCACGCCATGCATCTCTGAGGCTCTGAGGTACAAACTCCCTCAGAAATATATCTGAAAACTGGCTCCAAGTAAGCGAAGCAGCCTCGTCCAGACTGTCTAACTCATAGGTGCGCCACCACTCATAAACGGCTCCTCGAAGCTAGAAAGTAGTGAATGAAACCGCACTCGATCCTGATATACCCATAGCACTGAGAATACGGTAACACGCCTCCAGAACACCTAAGGCATTTTTTTATGCTAATCCATTGAATACCGGAGGGTCATATTTCTTGAACCTCTCAAGTCTCCGCTATTCATCCTCTAAAGCCGCTTCGCTATCCTCCGGATGGCCTGGGGCTACAGGCTGCATAGGAATAATATCTAGAACATGGTCAACATGCACTCGCTGCTCTGGAGTGTGGGCGACAGGAGTCTGTGTTCCTCCCCTGGCTTGGGATGTGGCTGCAGCAAGAGGAAGCAACCCTGCCCAAGCCAAAGTGGCGTACATTCTCATGAACTGTGCTAGAGTCTCTTTAAGTGCTGGCGTGGTAGTAGCAATAGGTGTGTTAGGTGCCTGAACTCTGATTGGCACTATTGGTGGCTCCTCGGTGGCAGCTCGCAGAAGTGATCTGGCTACACCACGTGTATGTCCTCGATCTCTACCCCAGCCCCAGGCTCTGACGGCTGCAGTAGGGGGCGCGGGTGCCCGAACTTCTCGAGTAGCACGTGTCCTCACCATCTATGAGAGAATAGAAGACAAAAGTTTATAATTTTGATATAAAAAATCTCATGCAACAAGGAATTCAATGAAGTGAAATTTTCCTAACAGTTACACAGCCTCTCGTAAATAAGTACAGACGTCTCCGTACCAATCAGCAAGACTCTAATAAACCAGCTTGTAATCCATGACTCCTATGAACCTGGAGCTCTGAGACTAACTTGTCACGACCCTAGCTCGCCCTCCGTGAACTATCATGACGGCACCTAGTCCTATGACTTGGTAAGCCTAATAATGCGGAAATAATCTGTACTTGCGGAATTTGAATAGACAAAAGTCAAAATAACTGAATAGAACAATATGGTGATGCCACTTGGCATATAAACACAACTTCAAATTCTGAAACACTATCCCCAAAACCCGGAAACTCATGGATTCACAAGCTAAGAAAGTACTACATAGCTCTAATCTCAAGAATGTCTAACAAGAACAGAAGTACAAAAGGGCCAAAAGCTAAACACAGGAATACAAAGAGACTTCTTGGTCTGCACACGCGGCAGATATACCTCGAAGTCACTAGAGCAGTCGCCTCGCCTCAGGGGTGATAGGACTGAATATAAGTACCTGGATCTGCACATGAAAAAAATGTACAGAAAGGGCAAGAGTACACCACAACGGTACTCAGTAAGTGCCAAGACTAACCTCGGTTGGGTAGTAACGAGGAAACTCAGGGCCCTACTGAGATAAAATACAAGGTGTAATCCAATAGTGTGAAATGAGCAGTATAAGTAAGTGCGAACATCAGTAATATAGCACAGTGTAAAGAGAACATCAACAAGCTCATAGAACAATGCAAATACAACGTAAACACAGGAGGAAAAACAATTCAGTACCAATAATACCAACAGGGGATCTCCAGGATACCGTCGTGAGTCCCATTTATATTTCATCTGTCCAGTGGCTATCCCGGGATATCGTCCCGTAGTCCAACTATCATCTGTCTAGCCTAGCCTACTGCATAGTGTCAAAATAAGGCATGATGAGCAAGTAAGTCAATTAAATCAATTAGACATGCTTCCATAAATTAATAACAGACTTAAATCACAAGTAGTACAAACAGGAAAGGAAAAAATTACAATTTAAGGCTATTTTTAATGAAAATAGGATTTTCAACAATTAGCACAAGTACGCGCCCGTTACCTCACGTACAGGGCATTTCAGTTACCACAATATCAATCCTAAGGAGAGAGTCCTCCAGATAAGGTTAGACAAGCCACTTACCTCGAACAAGTGCAAGTCAACCCGAAACCACGCTTTTGCCACGAGTGTCCGACTCCAAATGACCCAAATCTATTGAATTAAATTGCATATTATAAATAACACTTCAAGAAATTAATTTTACCATTAATTTCTAAGCTAATATGTAAAGTTATGTAAAATGGCCAAAATACCCCTCGGGCCCACATCTCGGAATCGGATAAAATTTATATTTACAGAAACCTCGCACTCTCACGAGTCCAACCATACCAAAATTATCCAAATCTCATAACATTTTGACCCTCAAATCTGTGGTTCTATCCAGGAAGATTTTTAAACTTTTCCAACAAAATTCATGGATTAAATGCTAAAACTAGTAATAGATTCGGGTGACTTATCCAAAATTAAGTCAAGAACACTTACCCCATTGTTCTCTCTGAAAATCTCCCAAAAATCGCCTGTCCCCGAGCTCCAAATCGACAAAAATTCAGAACTTAAAATATTCTGCCCAGCACTTTCGCATCTGCGGTCCCGCTTCTGCGGAACCAAGGTCGCACCTGTGACATTTTTCTCAAGGGTCGATTTCCGCATCTGCGGTCCTAAAATCGCAGATGTGATACCTCTGCGAAAATCCTTTCGCATCTGCGAAAATTACTGGCCTCCCACAAATCTCACTTCTGCGGTGCCTTAGCTGTTTCTGCGGCGCCGCATTTGCGGTCCCCAAACCGCTGATGCGAAAATATTAGAAGCACCAAAACCTACAATATCTCAATTTCAAAAATCTTTCCGTCAACCATTCGAAACTATCCCGAGGCTCCCGGGACCTCAACCAAAAGCACCAACAACGCCTAATACCTCATTCAAACTTGTACCAATCCTTAAAATACTTCGAACAACATCAAAACACCTATTTTTCATCGAATTCAAGCATAAGAATTCTAAAAACTCTAAATATACGTTTTCGATCAAAAAGTCTATCAAAGCTTGTCCGAATGATCTGAAATTTTGCATACACATACCAATTGATATAACGGAGCTACTGCAATTTCCGAAATTTCATTCTGGCCCTCGGATCAAAATCTCGTTACTGGACCGGAAAACTTTAAAAATTTAACTTTTCGAAATTTTAAACCTAAATTAGCTAGGGACCCCTAAAACACAATGTGATCATGCACCTAAGCCCGAAATCACCTAACGGAGCTAACAGAACCATCAGATTTCCATTCCGAGATCGCCTTCACACTATTCCGACTATGTTCAAATTTCTAAGACTTAAGCTCTCATTTAGGGACTAAGTGTCCCAAAACCTCTCCGAAATTCAAAACCGAGCATCCCGGCATTTGAAATAGCAGAAATAAACTTGAGCAGAACAGTTAATAGGGGATCGGGGTGTAAATTCCAAAAATGATCGGCCGGGTCGTCTCATAATCTTTCTAACATTTGAATATTTCAGATAACCGAAACTGCAATTTCATATTCTTAATGAGTATACAAATATTTTTACATTCTTATTATATTGAAACAAAAGAAGCTCGTTTTGAGACCCTTATATTTGTCAAATTAGAGCTCCTATTACAATTTATTTTGTTTTGAAAGGAAAAATTTACAAAATACTTTTGCCGGTGTAGAGGTGCCTCACAACTTTTTTTTTTTTTTTGGGTAGTTACTCTATTGGCGAAAATGCTTAGTTGGACATTTGTTTTTGTCACTTTAGGTAAAGGACTCTGTCTATTAACAGGGAGTACATACGTATTACATACAAAATATAGCTATAAAATAAAATAAAATAAGATACCCGTTATAAATAGAATTGTATTTAAGTTGAATATCTATATTTTAGAGAGATTTTAGGAATTATTATTTGGTGGCTAAGTCACTCTTTCCCTCTAAATAGAGGGGGTTCTATTCCTTTATAATTCATCCCAAAATGAATAACAATTCTCTCTCTATTTTTTCTGTAACACTCTTCTTCTTCTTCTTTTATTGTTTCATAATACGTTATCAGCACGAGACTCTAACCAATTGACTAGAAGCTTTGGGATTGAACATAATGATTGTCAATTGTTCCATGAACTTCCTTCATGATTAAATTCTGAATTTAAGATATGTATATTATCATATTTTTCTTTTTTATTCTACAATATAATTTTAAATACAACCAAAGAAAATAAATTTTGATTATAACTCTAATGGAGTTGGTAAGAAATTAGAACCGCGCGAAGTGGCAATATTTCTATGTTTTGCTATGATCAAATTCATGTATGATTGTGAGCACAAAAAGTGGAAACTTATCCCATTGAATTTGCTTCATTCTCATTCCCTTAAGAGTATGTGATAGCAGTATGTGATACGTCTGAAAGAAGATAAAATTATTACCATGAATGTATCAATGGATGTGGACGTGGCAATAAAAAAAATTATAATCGTTATCATTGTGGTTATGAGAACAATAAGTATTCTCAAAATAATTCTTCACTATGTGAAAGTAATATTTATCATCGATTGACATGAGATTTTGTAAAGCACATATAGATAATTATGGT
This sequence comes from Nicotiana glauca, assembly GCA_026770625.1. Classification (NCBI taxonomy): domain Eukaryota; kingdom Viridiplantae; phylum Streptophyta; class Magnoliopsida; order Solanales; family Solanaceae; genus Nicotiana; species Nicotiana glauca. The sequence goes on along the minus strand of MU727904.1, from coordinate 195,472 downwards.
CCATTCATGATGTGAATGTGACAACATGTGATTTATGAATACATGTGCATTCTTAGAAAATATGAACGTGCTAGTGGTATATACCACACTAACCTTTAGAAGGATGTTTGAGAGGAAATAAGAAAATAATGTTATTATTATGGTATAAATGGTCATTGATCACGTTCTTGTTGTATGCCAAAATATTTTGACAATGTGATTATTAAAAGACAATGGTAATGCAAGAAACAGATCTTGCATAAAATTCAACCATAACCATAGTGATATAACTTTCTCTTTAAAAGAGATATTCACCATATGGATAATGATGAATATGTGGTAGTACAAAATTAATTGAAAGTAGTGGAAGAGCCAATTACTACTATTTTGGTGGAACAAAATTAATTATCAATATGGAATTATGTTGTACTAAGTCTCTGAGAAACTTATTTAGTTTTTAAAGTATTCACGAAAGTGATTGGTTATATTAAGACTATAAATAAAGGAAAGATTTAATATCTTATATTACTACAACTTGTAATAGGGTGATATCTATGTGAAAAACTACTTGCTTTATTTTCCATTTTGTACTACACAAACAAAAGAATTCTACAATAAAGTAGAAGCTTATTGATATAAAAACCCATATAATAATAAACTTGGAGTTTATTCATAATTGCAGACGTCATGGTATAAACCTGAAGTTTATCAATATTGCTAATTTATTCAGTTGGCATAATTGGTTTAGCCATGTTAATTTAATTATGATGATCAAAATAAAAGAGAATTTACATGGGTAAATATTAAATAACTACAAAGTTCTTTACGAATTCTCTTATGTTGCTTGTTCTTAATAATTAATATACCAACTAAAATTTGGATTGAAAACCAGCGGTATGATGGAAATTTCAAAAATGAATATAGGCCATTCACCTGCCATGCATATCACATAAGATGCATCTATGGGATGGTTATATGTGCGATTATTATTAACCTGCATCCCTGCCGGTGTTTGCGAGGTAACTTGTTCAGTAATTTAATTTCGAGCATACTTTTCATTTGTTCTGTTCTGGACAGTTTATCTTGATAAGTTGGTTTAAATCACAGTTAGTTTAGCAAAATAATTATCGAGTGTCTCCACTCAATAGCTAAATTATTTCTTATGAGAACAAAGTTATGTATACAGTTTGATATATGTTATATACGAAAGCATATTACATTCTCCCCTCACAAGTAGTTCGGGGTCAGAAACCAAATAATTTCATCTTGTTCTTATTATTGATGTGTGGGATATATTTGGATTAACTCCATAATGCACAAAGGTAGGTTTTAAAGTTCAGAAAGTAAGTTAGTTTTTCTAACATGAGGGGGAGATAGGATAAACAATTGAGAAAAAAGTTATGTGGAATGAATTATTATGTGTACATCTAGATCCTTAAATAAAATAATATGACCTTGAAGTTCATAAAAAGATAATTTATTTGTAATATATTATAAAGCATGCCGGACGCATTTGCTGACCCAAGAAAATAACTATATTCCCATTACAAATGCTCCTATTAAGTCCTAGAAGGACAAAGTTTATGGTACGCTTAAAGCATATAGACAAATTAGTTTCAAATAAAATTCTTGACAAAGAAGATGAGAAAATGATCATAATAAAGAGGCAATTGATCTAGAAGGTCACATGACATAATACTTCATAAAATTCTAGGTACTTGAAAATATGAATAAAGAGTTCATATTTTTATAAAAGAGGTGGTTGAAACCGATATAAAATATTCACCAATTACATCTATGATAACGCTAAAATATATATGAGGCACTTAAAGCTGAAGAAACAACTCAATAGAATTGGTTTCATATGAAAGATATATATCTTTGGACATGTAGTTCAAACACTCAAAAGTATAAAGTCTATAGGTATGTGCAATCACTTTCATGTATTTTATATGTTGGCTTTATATGGCTTATTTGACTATACTTATATGATAATCCCTAAAGGATTTAAATTACTTCAAGCATATACAATTCTTGGTCTTGAAGTACTATATCCTCAGTGCAATTTATGTACAAATGTATCTTGCTATAACTATAATCATGATAATGTGATAATGAGAATTCTTTGTCACTATGGAGATATTTAAAAGACCATTCCACAGCAATCTATGAAGACATTACATCTATAACAAGAATGATGATTTCAAGGTACAGTATATTCATTCATGTTAACATGGCTGATCTGTTTATCAAATCTCTACCAATGATCTTTTGAAGATGGTGCATAAGATTGGAATATGAAGGCTCAATGATGTAAATTGATGCTCTCGTTAGGGGGAGTTAATATGTGTTGTGTTCTTTTTTCCTTACAAGGTTTTTAACGAGGCAACCAAAAGTCGTATTTCCAAACATGTGTACTCTTTTTCCTTTTCTAGAATTTTTCTCCCACAAGGTTTTATTTTAGTTAAAGTTAACGAGCCATATTATATGTTAAATGGATATTCAAGGGGGAATGTTATAAATAGAATTGTATTTCAGGAGAATGACTATATTTTAGAGAGATTTTAGGTATTATTTTTAACGATCTGACCGGTCGTTTTGAGCTCTAGCACGTCGTTTGGCGGTTTGAGGCCTTGAGTTGTTTCACTTCATGTGACGACCCGGCCGACCATCTTAAGAATTTACGCCTTGATCCCCCTATTAATTGCTTTTCCCAAGTTTATTTATACTATTTTTAATTGCTGGGATGCTCGATTTTGAATTTCATAGAGTTTTAGGGCATTTAGACCGTAAATGAGAACTTAAGTCTTAGAAATTTGACCATAGCCGCAGCAATGTGAAGACGGTTTTGGAATGGAAATCCGATGGTTCCGTTAGCTTCTTTAGGTGAACGGATTGTGTTTTGGAGGTCCATAGCTAAGTGTAAGGCCCCGTAAAATTTTGTGCTTAAGACATAGTAGCTCATAGTGCCAAGATCCGAATATGTATTAGGAATTTTGCGAGGGTCAGTTCTGCGGTACACTTTGCGACCGCAGAACATGAATGCGGACCGCATTCTTACCGCAGACTCAGTTAGAGTGTCCAGTTTCTAGGGTGCATTTTGCGGTCCATTATGCGGACCGCATGTTTACTCTGCGATCGTAAATGTGATCGCATATTTGATTCGGGGCTCCAATTTTCTAATTTTTAACCCGAATTCCATATCGATATATCCGGTGCTATAGCTCATTCTAAATATTCTTCTGAGCATTTCTAGAGGGTTCTTAGATAGGGAAAGTCTTCCCATCAAATTACTCCATAAGATATGGCTAAATCCTTGAAGAAAATCAAGTGGAGACCCATAGACCTTCATCTCAAGAGGTAATACTTCATCACCCCAACTCTTGTTTGTTTTATTCTCCGATATAAGGGATCACTAGTGAGGTAATTCATGGGTATAATAATGGATTCCTTGCATGCATGTTAAACCTTAGGGTAGTGGGAGGTGGTGAATTAAAAAGGGGTACAAAGTGATATAAATTGCTCTCAGAAAGGGTCCTAAGATCATATTTCACCTTTTGGGTTTGTAAATATGCTTGAACTAAGCTAGAGTCTCAATCTCATCTCTAATTTTCGATTTAATTTGTAATTTTTGCTCAATAGATCGAAGTGCTAAGAGTTCCGAAAATTTGTAAAAGAGTAAGGAAAGCTTTATTGAGGTATGTATGGCTAACTTTAACCTTTGTAAAATCGCCTTGTTTGGTGTCCGAATACTTGGTATGTGATATCTCCATGAATTAGTTGTGAAGTTAAACTCTTGTGAGCAAGATGTGTTTAATTGTGTAAACTATTTGTGAATTCATTTAAATATTGTGCCTTATGCGTTGTTGGTTAAGACATCCGACATGATTGTGCAAGTAAATGGCAATAAACCAAGTTGTGATAGTGAACGTGTTATGTGGTAAAACTGTGGGATAAGTGATAGAAAGGAATTGAAAATTTGTGAAATTGAAATGACTGTGATAACACCCTTTGTGGTTAGTCGTGGAAAACTATTGTTGTGATCTAAATGGTATAACGGTTGTTGAAAAAGATGGAAATGGTATGGATAGTTACCAAAACCTTTTGTGAGTTGTGTTGCTGTTGTTATTGGGATTTGTGGTTGTTGTTCTTAAAACTTGTTGTGGTTATCCTTTGTCACGACCCGAATTTTGCACCATCGGGAGTCATGATGGTGCCTACTGTAGGAGCTAGGCAAGCCAAACATTTAAACCTTTTTGAATAACAACACAACAGTAATAACAATAATAAACCTTTAAATGAAAGCGGAAGTCTTTTATAACATAGGTAAATGAAAACCCAAAAATGCGGAAGTTTAATTTCTACTACCCAAGACTGGAGTCGCTATATCACGAACTACCAATAAATACTACAAACAAGTCCGAATAGAAAGAAATACACAGTGTCTGTCTCGATACAATGAAAACAAACAGAATATATAGAAGAAGGGACTTCGGACTGCGAACGCCAGCTAGGCTACCTCGTAGTCCCTGGTCTGAAGTCATCTCCCACTCGATGTGCTACTGCTGTGGTCCAAAAGCTGCTCCGGTACCGCGATCTATGCAAAAAGCACAGAAGTATAGCATCAGCACAACCGACCCCACAAACGAGGCTAGACAGGACTACCAAATCAACCTGTGCAGTTCAATAT
>MU727904.1:129294-154022 GCA_026770625.1 Nicotiana glauca | reverse complement strand
AATGGTGTTTAGTTATACATACCAGTACAATTCAAATGTACTGACGTCCCTTTTGCCAGGGGCTCTACATTCGTGTTATGATTGTAGGTGGTTCTATAGCAGGTACTCCAGTCCACCGACAGTAGCACCTCCTCCACTTTCCGTCGGCTATATTGGTGAGCCCCTTTCCTCTCGGGGCCCTCCGTGGCTCATGCCACTTTTATTACGGAGTCTATTTTGGTATTTGTGTAAGGTATAGCCGGAGCCTTATTTGCGGAATTTCCATATTATTCTTTATTTGTATTTAGAGGATCCGTAGATAGGTTGTGGGTAGTGTCGGGTATTGGAAATTAAAATAGAAATATTGATGTTTGGCAATGATGTATATAACTTGTAATACCTTTAAAGTGGCGAATGAAGTTGCTAATGAAAATGAAATGGAAATTGTTAATTATATGTTGATAGAATTTGATTAATGGAGTCCATCTCCTATTTATTCATGAGTTAGTTTGGGTAGAATGAGACCTAACAGGCTTGCTTGGTCGGGTTTACTCGGCTGAGCGCCGGTCGCGCTTCTCGAATTTTGGGGCGTGATAAACTTGGTCTCAGAGCCTAAGGTTTTAAAGTGTCCTAGGATGTCTCGGAGCCGTGTCTAGTAGAGTCCTTCTTATCGGTGTGTTGTCGACCATATCTATAAGCTGGAGGCAATTCGGACATTTAGGAATTTCACCCTTCTTTGATACTCCAATCGTGCAATAGAGTTCAAGTTAGGGAGCTCATTTTCTCTCTAAGTCTTATTCTCAAGATTAGTAACCATGATGCCATAATCCGCAAATTTGAAGCATGTAAGGAGGGATTGATCCCACCATTGAGTCTGAGTGGATTGCCCAAGGACTTGTTAGGAGAATGTATTGAGATGTGGATGGATTGGTAAAGCATATCACTAAGAAGGGAGTGTCCTTGTCCCTATTGATGTCTCTGCACCATCTGATCATGTGGTATGTCATCATGTTACCTACGTACGTTAGAGATGTGGAGTCGAGGGGTATCGATTAAGCTATTTCCCTATCAACCTAACGTCGTTAAGTGAGTCAAATCAGAATTTCTACTCATTGTATATGTACATCCATATTGAAGAGTTCTCATAAATGTGGTCTTAACAAGGTGTTGAACAACAAAACATTCCGTATATCGACTCTTTGAATGGGACGTATTATTTACAAAGTCTCCCAATTATTTACAACCTCCTATGGCATTGAGCTCTATAAGTATGTTCCTCAATTGAGTTATAACACTATTGATACTTCCCACTTGCTTTTCCTAAATTCTCACCAAGGGATTATATCCGATGAATTTCTTACAGAATCCTTTTATTTAATTGGACAAAATCTACTCGCTTGTGCCTCTACATGCATCGTCATAAAATTTACCTTTGTGGTGCCAAGTTCCATGCAAAGTATCCCAACGTTGTGATCCTTCTCGAGTCACTGTTTTACTAAGTTGTGTATATGGATTAAATGGTTTGAGTAGTCAATCTACTCTCTTGCGAATATCATTATGAAAGCTTCTCATTGCCTAGTAACCTAAGAGTATGCCTTAACATCTATCACATGAATGCATGTCAATTGAAATGGTCACTATGTGCATAAAGTCTCTCTCAAAATTGGGATCCTCACATCCTCGTCATAGGAAAATATTGTGTTGCCATAACTTTCGTGTCCACTTGGGACATCCCGCAGTAAGTAGCTCACTTTTTCCTAGTATATTGGTTGCTCGTTGCATGGTCGTATATTGCAGTTGGGAGTTAATATAGCAGAAACATGTCCAGCTCATAACAAATGTTTATCTTTTCTTTACATCTCCAACATGTGTTAATTGTCTCAAGTAAAAATCCATGAAAAACTCACTATGAACATATGCAAGCCCTCCATGATTATTCCATACTATCTCATTGGGTTCTCATATCACCTCAAGATTCATCAAGGGTTAATAGCCTGCCGCAATTGCCGAAATTGAATGATCTCTTTCCGATAATGGATTATCTACACTTGTGCTATTCTAAACATCTGCTTATCCGTCTAAGTCTCGCCTTTTGGTTTTGGGTTGGCCATGGAGAAATACACCTAGTAACACATTCGTATGTCAAAACCTTTCTCTCAGTCGAGTCTTATAGCATCTCCCCATATGGCTTGTAATAACTGGTTGTATAGAAGTGTGTTGTAATGCTTATTATAAAGTTGAGTTTCTAAACACAATTGAATTTTTGAATTCTAGAGCTATACATCACGTGACTTCATACAGAGATCTTCTTTCAAAAAAAGGGGTAGCTTCTCGTAATTGCTTTGTTTTACCACCATTCCTAGTGGTTACAATGTAGAGATTACTTCCATAAGGCTCTCTCACTTCCTATAAATTATCTTGCATAATGTGTTGTTTACCCGCAATCTTTAATACTATATCATCTCAATGTCTCGACTAGTTATCCAACTATATGATATGATTTAATTAACCTCACTATTATGTACTCTACAAGCACCCTGAGAGTGGGCAAATTTCTCCTTTCCTACAGACTTCTAATGTCTTCAACTTGGTTTATGCTCGTTGGTTCTAAATGGTGCTCATTAGTTTTGCTAGCCTACTATCTACTTCATCTGATAACTCTCATTGTAGAATTCATTTATGTTTCATGGCATCAAAGAGGAAGTCTTGTCGCATTAAGGATGAGGACATGTTCCTTTTATTAGGATAAAAAGATATTGTTCGCACTTCTTACGAGAGTTTTTCCTAAACAATCATCTACCTTCTCCACTTGTCCATGTGACCAGATAGCCCAGGTTACTTTTCCGAGATAAATGCATTAAGACATCTCACTCTTTCAAACTTATCCATGTGGGCACTTTGAGGTCTTGTTTTATACCAACTCGTAATGGTTTTAAGTATTTCCTTTCCATTGTTACCGATTTTCTAGGACTACGAGGGCTTGTCCCATGGGTTTCAAAACTAATGATTTTCCTTTAAGCCCAGGCTAAAATCTCCCTTATTTCATACCAAAGTGCATCCCTCTTTCCAAAGTCTTAAATGGGTCGGATTTGATGGGTTACGTGGCCTTCTTCTCACTCTACCTCTAGAATAATTGACTATATCAATTTCATGTGAGGATAGTTTTGCTACCCTTGGTATTACACCTCCTTGGGAGGATAGGAATGTTATTTGTCTTTCTCCCTGGAGCATCATGTTAACCATTAGAACGCCGCTAACCAATACATGATTTCATCTCGACATTTAGATGTCCGAGCTATGTGGTTTTACTTGAGAAAAGGATGAGATTAGATGCTTTCAAGTTTTTTCACATATCATATGCATATCGATTTGAAAGACAAGTTTGGTCATATCTTTAGTTCCCTCGTATATGATCTATTATCAGGAAGGGTAAAGCTGTCTGAAATATGATAATCTCATAAGCGTTCAACCTCTTTTCATCCTCACGGGCTTGTGGCATTGATTTCGTATGTCAAGTAATGTTAAGAGTGTAATTCAACTGCATGTATTTTGAAACCCGCATCATATTCAAGGTGCCAGAGTATTCTTATTCTTGATAAACGAATTTTCCATACACTCTAGAAACGAGTGGTTCACGTACTTGAGTATTTCTCCTTAGTGGTTCCTATTGCCAATGTACAAGTTACCCCTATGACTTTTGTCTAATAAATGATGTACTCGCAATAATTAACCACGTCAGTACTGTTAGTAGTAACCTTCTGTGTCTCTTAGCATATAACCTCATGAAATGCTCTGCTCAGCACATTAATGGATTCCTGAATAACTCCAGCCTGATCTTGAACTCTGTTATTCCTCACTGTATTAGATCCATTGGGTATTGTAAGTTCAGATGAGTCAAAGATGAAGCTTCACAATGTGATCGTATATATATTGGATAGGAAATTTTATGGTCAGTTTATGATAGCACATCTTAGAGAAATTGTTGAAAGTCATCAAGGGTTTAGTGTGAATGTTCGCCTAGAGATTTAGAGTTGGAGGATGAGCAGGCTATTCTCCATATTTTCCCCTGAAGATGTTATGCGAGTTGATAATAAAGGTAACATAAGTGTATTCCATATTAGGTTGCACTAGGAGTATGATATTCCCCGTAAATGTTCCTCGTGTACTTTGTGTTTCCATATGTTTATGTCTAAGACGGTAGTGATAAAAGAGGGGTGTGAATTTATTTGAATGAACTATATGATCATGGTAATATCCTATATGATGCACTACTAGAAAGAGTCATCGTGGCTTGACTTTATATGGATTATTGATTAAAATGAAATTATATTCTTGTTGATGAACACCTTTGTGATTACATTAATGGCTGGTAAGGACTATTATGAACACATGACTGTTTGGTTACTACGAAATGACATTCTTGATGGTATGATGCCATGCGATGGAATTGTGGGATGTTGTTGTTACCATGAATTGCAATATCCGGTGGAATGTAAATTGTACAATGGATATTATTAAAGGTAAAGTCAATGGATAATTAACTCATGCGATATGTCTATTTGTCATACTTGTTATGTATGTTTGGGAGTTGATATTATTTCCGAGAATGTGTCATGATAGAGCTTGTAAGTTGAGAAGGTCATCTGGAAGGCTGAAAGTGTCGTGAAAGGAAGATATTTTTGCTTGATTGAATATCAATTAGTTTTGACTTGAAAGGTACCATATAGGTGTTTTGATCTTAAACTGTGCAGTCCATGTTCTGGTATCCTTATGATAATGTAGTGCTTGTAATACTAGGATTAGGATTGTTTATATATACATTGTTGTGCTCTGCCTAGTTGTGGATGTGTTGTTAAGACGATTTTGGTGATTCTCTGGCAGGTGGATAGGCCTGGTTACAAAGGAGACTCTGCCGAAATTTCTGAAAAATTTAGGAGTTAGTCAAAATTTAAGGTCTTGAGGTAGGTAAGAAGAGAGAATGATTATATTAAGCGTTTAAGTTGGAATCTACTCCTCATTCGAGGACGAATGATCCTAAGGGGGGAGAATGTAAGGTCCCGGAAGTTTTAGCTAAGTGATTTAGGATTTTGTGGTGTCGCGTAGGCTTATTATACTATTTTTATGTGCTATTAACATGGTTTACATCCATTGGATTTAGTAAATATGTGTATAAGTCTTATGGTAAGTAATTTGGGGTCTAAGGAAAGGCCTATGTCTAAGAAAAATTGGAAAAGTCCATAATAGGCTAAAATTCCCAATGATCTTGCACTAGTCCATACTTTGAACGAGAATATATAAATATATATAAGTTTGTAGGTGATGGATGACCTATAAAATGAAAGGTCTTCGAGTCTAGTTTCCAACGCTTCAAACCGTTCGTCATTTGGACATTCCTACACAGTTATGATCAAATTACCAAAAGCTGGAAAAATACGATTCTGCGTGAAATTTGCAATCACTGATTTAACTCTGCGGACCGCATAACCATTCTGCGATTGCAGAATGAGGCAGAACAACCCAATTTTGGGCAACGAGTTCTGCGACAAATCTGCAGCCCGCATACCCATTCTGCGGTAGCATAGTTGACATCGGAGGGTTAATTTCCTAATTTTTATAACCCGACCCCATTTTTATATATAGCCTTTGGGGCTTCATTTGTGGTCATTTTCTACTAATTTTAGAGATAGGTGAGAGCATTTTAGAGAGAGAAGGAGGAATCCAACATTAAAATCATCCAAATCTTGCATCAATCTTCAAGAATCAAAGAACTCAATCACAAGTTCTTCATCTAAGAGGTAAGATTCTACACCCTAGGTTTTAATTTCGAATTTGGAGTATAAGATGGGGTATTGAGGTATGATTATTGGTAGTAATACTATTATGTATACATGCATGTACAACTTAGGTTTATGGGAAGATTGTTTAACATAAATAAGTAAAGATTGGGTTAGGGAACGAAAAAAATCTTGAAAAGGGGATTTGAAATCAAGATGCCCATCTAGCATTTGATAAAATGCTCAAATGTGCTAGAATTATGAATATATTCCTAATTTGTGTTCAATTTTGCTATGTCTCAAAATACATTGAAGTTGCTAGAATTTCTAAAATATCGTTTTAATTAAAGGAAAGCTCAAGAAAGGTATGTATGGCTAAAACCCCCCTTTTATTAGAAATTGAGCTTCGTTATCATTTATGAATGTATGGTAAGAGTTGAATTGGTTAGTGTATTGATTGTTATTACGCATTAATTGATTTGCAATTATCTATACATATACGTGAAGGATGTGCCTCAATGTGAATAATGTACCATTCTTGATAATAAAAAAGTGATGAAAAGGTACAATTATGTGTTGAAATACTTGGGCTGTAAGACGACACTAAAACAAAGAATTATTCATGCTAGCTATGTGCTCACTTACCTGTGATTGCAACTTGAATTATTTTGTGGTATATGTGTCTATGATCACAACTTGTTAAATGAATATTGAAAAGGGAAAGCGATGTGATGATGGTGGCCATGATTTCCCAGCAATTGTTATGATATGTATGGAATAAAGACTTGGAGGTGTTGATTAATGAGCTGATATTGAATTTCGGATAAGGAAACGAAATATTGATTGAGAGTAATGCCTCCAATGAGGTGACCTAGCCGGTCAGGTCGTGACCGGACTCCGCTCATGATGGCAGTGGTATTGAGAACAGTGGTGAACATGTGACGGAAATGCCCTAATCTAAGTTTTGGAAATTGTATGAAAGGTTATATGAATTGCATCTTTTATATACCCATGTTATTTACTTGTCCCTGTTTGTTAATCTAGGGAAGCATGTCTAATTGACTTAACTGACTTACTTGCTCAACATGCCTTATTTCGATTCTGTGCAGCAGGCTAGGCTAGACTATTTGTTTGCCTTATTGTGAAGTTGATATTTTTCTGAGTATCTCTCTAATTTTGTTGCACACTACATTGGGACTACGAGTTTGATTCCAGGGAGCTCCCCCCCCCCTTGTTTGTTTACTTTTAGACTACGGGTTTGATTCCCGGAGATCCCCCTACACATTTATGTATGGGACTACGAGTTCGATTCCCCAGAGATCCCCCTGCACAGTTATATGGAACTACGAGAATGCACTCGATTGATTCCACCAGTACTGGGTATTTATATTTGGGACTATAGATTAGATTCCAGGGAGATCCCCTATACATTTATAGTTGGACTACGGGATGGTATCCCGGGAGATTCACTGGATAGTTGATAGTTGGACTATGGGATGGTATCCCGGGAGATCTACTGGACAGATGAAATATAAATGGGACTCAGGACGGTATACTAGAGATCCCCGATTGGTATTATTGGTACTGAATTGTTTATCCTCCATTGTTTACATTGTGTTTATGTTATTCTGTGAACTTGTTGTTGTTCTCTTTACACTGTGCTATATTACTGATGTTCACACTTACTTATACTGCTCCTTTCATACTATTGGATTATACCTTGTATTTTTCCTTAGTAGGGCCCTGACTTTTCCTCGTCACTACCCAACCGAGGTTAGGCTTGACACTTAATGAGTAACGCTGTGGTGTACTTATGCCCTTTCTGTGCATGTTTTTCATTTGCAGATCCACATACTTATATTCAGTCCTATAACCCCTGAGGCGAGGTGACTGCTCTAGTGAATTTGAGGTACATCTGCCACGTCCGCAAACCAAGGAGTCTCTTTCTATTCCGGTGTTTAGTATTTGGTCCTTCTGTACTTATGTTCTTGGTAGACATTCTGGAGATTATAGCTATGTAGTACTTTTCTTAGCTTGTGGATCCATGAGTTTCCGGGTTTTGGGATTGTGTTTTAGAATTTGAAGTTGTGTTTATATGGCAAGCGGCATCTACATATTTTTCCATTCAGTTATTTTGACGTTTGTTTATTAAATTCCGCAAGTTTAGATTATTTTTCGCATTGTTTGGCTTACCTACTCATAGGGACTAAGTGTCGTCACGATTTTTCACGGAGGGCGAACTGGTGTCTTGACAAGTTGGTATCAGAGCCATAGGTTCATAGGAGTCATGGATCACAAGCCGATTTATTAGAGTCTCACTGATCGGTACGGAGATGTCTGTACTTGTCTACGAGAGCCTATGTAACTGTTAGGAAAATTTCACTTCATTGAATTCCTTGTCGTGCGAGATTTTCGATATCACAATTATAAACTTTTTTATTCTATTCTCTTACAGATGGTGAGGACACGTGCTACTCAAGAAGATCAGGAATCCTAACCCCCTACTGCAAATGTTAGAGGCCGGGGTAGAGGTCGAGGACGCGTACGTGGCACAGTCGGAGCACCTATGTGAGCTGCCGCCGAGGATCCACCAACGGTGCCAGTCGGGGTTTAGGCACCTAACACACCTATTACTACAACCATGCCAACACTTCAGGAGACTCTAGCACAGTTCATGAGTATGTACACCACTTTGGCTCAGCCGGAGCACCTGCGCGAGCTGCCGCCGATGAGCCACCAGCTGTGCCAGTCAGGGTTCAGGCACCTAACACACCTATTACTACTACCACTCCAGTACTTCAGGAGACTCTGGCATAGTTCATGAGTATGTACACCACTTTGGCTCTGGCAGGGTTGCTTCCCCTTGCTGTAGTCGCATCCCAAGCCAGGGGAGGAACGTAGACTCCCGTCGCCCGCACTCCTGAGCAACGGGTACATGTTGATCAGGCCCCAAATATTATTCCTCTGCATCTTGTAGCACCAGGCCATCCCGAGGATAGGGGAGCGGCTTCAGAGGATGAACAGCGAATACTTGAGAGGTTCAAGAAATATGATCCTCTGGTATTTAGTGGATTAACAATAGAAAATGCCTTGGGATTTCTAGAGGAGTGTTTCCGCATTCTCTGTACTATGGGTATATAAGGATTAAGCGGGGTTTCATACACTACTTTCCAGCTTCGAGGAGCCACCTATGAGTGGTGGCGCACCTATGAGTTAGACAGTCTGGATGAGGCTGCTTCGCTAACTTGGGGCTAATTTTCAAATTTATTTCTAAGAGAGTTTGTTCTGCAGAGCCTCAGAGATGCATGTCACGTCGAGTTTGAGAATTTGCACTAGGGTACTATGACTGTCTCATAGTATGCTGTCCGTTATACTAGTTTGGCTAGGCATGCACCGACTTTGGTTTCTACTGTTCACGAGAGGGTTCGCCGGTTCATTGAGGGCCTTATTCCGAGCATTAGGTCAAGCATAGCTCGTGAGTTGGAGATGGATATTCCTTGTCAGCAGGTAGTGAGCATTGCTAGGATGATTGAGGGTATGCATGCTAGGGAGCGGGAGGAAAGGGAAGCCAAGAGGTCTTGAGAGTTAGGCCATTACTCTGGTGCTCGTACCTCAGCTGCAGGTCATCATAGTAGGGGTTGTAGGAGTCGATCTGCTCATTCAGCTCTTCTAGCAGCCGGCAGTACTCTAGCTCCTCTTAAATCTCAGGAGCCTTATTATGCACCTTCGGTTTCTAGCGCGCCTCTGGAGCGAAATGCTTCCAGAGGTCAGTCCAGCAGACCTGGCTCGAGCCAGTCACAGTCACCACGTCCTCCCAAAGCTTATTTTGAGTGTAGTGACACATGCCATATGGTGAGGGATTGCCCCAAAATTCGAAAGGGTGCACCTCCACAGACTTCTCAGTCACATCGTACCCCGTAGAGTTCTAAGGCTATGATTACAGTCCCAGTTGCTACCCCACCTTATCACCCAGTTAGGGGTAGAGGTTGCCCTAGAAGGGTAGGCCAAGCCCGATACTACGCCATTCCTACCTGTATAGAGGCTGTTGCCTCTGATTTTGTTATCACAGGTATTATACCGGTTTGTCACTGAGATGCATCGATTCTATTCATTCCCGGCTCCACCTATTCTTATGTGTCTTCTTATTTTGCTCTATATTTGGGTGTCTCTCAAGATTCTTTAAGTTCACCAGCTTATGTTTCTATTCCTGTGAGATTTGTGGACCACGTTTATCGGTCATGTTTGGTTGCTCTTAGTGGTTTTGAGATCGGAGCCAATTTATTGTTACTCATCATGGTGTATTTTGATATTATCTTGGGTATGGACTAGTTATTGCCCTATTATGCTATTCTTGATTGTCGTGCCAAAATCGTGACAGTGGCTATGCCAGGTGTACCACATGTTTAGTGGAGAGGTGCTTCAGATCACACTTCCAGTAGCATTAATTATTTCATTAAAGCTCAACGTATGGTTGAGAAGGGGTGTGACGCGTATCTAGCTTATGTGAGAGATGTCAGTATTGATACCCCTTCAGTTGATTCTGTTCCAGTAGTACGAGACTTTTCGATGTGTTTCCAGCTTATCTTCCAGGCATGCCGCCTGATAGAGATATTGATTTTGCCATTGATTTGTTGCCGGGCACTCAGCCCATTTCTATTTCTCCGTATCGTATGGCTCCTCCTGAGTTGAAGGATCAGTTGTAGGAATTGCTTGATAGGGTTTTATTCGACCCAGTGTATCACCTTGTGGTGCACCTATTTTGTTTGTGACGAAAAACGAAGAAAAATGAGGGTTCTATGCGTATGTGCATTGATTATGGACAGCTGAACAAGGCTACAGTGAAGAATCATTATCCTTTGTACCGTATTGATTGTAAGGCCGTGACAAATTTTATGCTTAAAACCTAGTAGCTCATAGTGCCAAGGTCCGAATATGTGTTAGGAATGTGTATAATTCTTCCTCGCCGCGGTTCGGACCCTTTTTACTGATTTTGCACTTAAAAATCAAAAGAATCGATTTTCTAGAAATTTGTCATTCTGCGGTCCAGAATGCGGTCGCAGATCAGCTATGCGGACCGTATTTCTGCCACAGAGTAAAGTAGAAGGATTGTCAAAATTGATATTGAAAATGTTGTCCATTATGTGATCGCATAATCAATATGCGGACCGCATAATCGTCGCATAAATTCCTCAAAGATTTGTGGAGGTCAATCCTGAGGCTGGAGTTTCCTAATGAGCCAGTTACTGAGTGGAACAGAAATGGTGCGGTGCCGAAAGGAAGGTTTATTTCCTACCTTAATGCTTCAAAGATGATTAAAAAGGGGTGTATCTATCATTTGGTCCGGTTGGCGGACACCACATCAGAAGTGTCAGCCCTCGAGTCCGTGCCGGTTTTGAACGAGTTTCTTGAAATGTTCCCAGATGAGCTTTCAGGAATTCCACCAGATAGGGAGATTGATTTCGGGATTGATGTATTGCTATATACCCAGCCAATATCTATTCCTCCATACAAAATGGCGCCATCAGAGTTGAGAGAGTTAAAGGAGCAGCTGAAGGATTTATTAGAGAAGAGATTCATACGACCGAGTGTGTCACCGTGGGGTGCTTCGGTTCTTTTTGTCATGAAGAAGGATAGGTCGCTCCGGATGTGTATTGATTATCGGCAGCTCAACAAAGTCACCATCAAAAATAAGTATCCCTTACCTCGGATAGATGATTTGTTCGACCAAATGCAAGGTGCGAGATTCTTCTCCAAAATTGATCTAAGGTCAAGATATCACCAATTGAAGATTAGGGAGCAGGATATTCCCAAGACCGCTTTCAGAACTTGCTATGGCCACTTTAAATCCTTGGTCATGTCTTTTGGGCTAACCAACGCCCCGACAGGTTTTATAGATCTTATGAATCGGGTATTCAAGCCATTTCTAGACTCCTTCGTGATTGTTTTCATTGACGACATCCTTGTTTATTCGCGAAGCCGGGAGGATCATGCCTATCACCTCAGGGCAATTTTGCAGACTCTTCATCAGCATCAGTTGTACGCTAAATTCTCAAAATGTGAATTTTGGTTGGAGCCCGTCACTTTTCTGGTTCATGTTGTTTCCAGTGAGGGGATTTAGGTGGACCCCCAGAAGATTGCAGCAGTGAAGGATTGGCCTAGACCCATGACCCCGACGGAGGTTCATAGCTTCTTGGGTTTAGCCGGGTACTACCTGAGGTTTGTGGAGGGATTCTCTACCCTCTCCTCCCCATTGACTAAATTGACACAGAAAGCAGTTAAGTTCCAATAGTCCGACGCTTGTGAGAGAAGTTTTCAGGAATTGAAGTCAAGGTTGACCTCTGCACCGATATTGGCCTTGCCGGAAGGAACAAAAGAATTTATGGTCTATTGCGATGCTTCCAGGGTCGGTTTGGGGTGTGTATTGATGCAGCGTGGGAAGGTTATAGTGTATGCTTCAAGGCAACTCAAGAGTCACGAGAAGAATTACCCGATGTATGATTTAGAGCTTGCATCAGTTGTATTTGACTTGAAAATATGGCGGCATTATCTTTATGGGTTCCATGTGAATGTGTTCTCAGACCACAAAAGTCTCCAATATTTGTTCAAATGGAAGGATTTAAATTAGAGGCAGAGACGGTGGCTGGAATTGCTTAAAGATTATGATATGAACATCTTATACTAACCGGGAAGGGCGAATGTTGTGGCCGACGCCCTCAGTCAAAAATTCATGGGTAATTTGGCTCACTTGGGGGCGAATCAGAGGCTCCTAGCTCAGGAGGTCTATCAGTTGGTTAGTCTTGGGGTTGGCATTTCGACCCCATATGAGGAGGAAATTATGGTGCGTAATAGAGCAGAATCATCGCTTGACAGTTCGTCGACCCAGCATTGGCACAGATGAAGGAGGCCGTTATGAACAACAAAACTTCATCATTTTCACTCGACGGCAATGATGATGTGCTACGATGTCAAGGAAGGCCATGTGTTCCAGATGTGGATAACCTTCGGGAGAGATTAATGGCGGAGGCTCATCATTCCAGGTATTCGGTGCACCCCGGTTTTAGGAAAATGTATCACGATCTCAAGGAAATTTATTGGTAGGACGGTATGAAGAGGGGTGTGGCTGACTTTGTATCTAAATGTCCAAATTATCAGCAAGTAAAAGCTGAGCATCAGCGTCCCGATGGGTTAACCCAGCTTATGGAAATACCAATTTGGAACTGGGAGATGATCAACATGGATTTCATAGTAGGATTACCTCACACTCAGCGAAAGTTTGACTCAATTTGGGTGATAGTGGATCGACTCACCAAATCAGCTCACTTCTTGCTAGTCAAGTCCACCGATATCGCAGAACAGTATGATTTGTTGTACATCAAGGAAATAGTGAGGCTTCATGGTACTCCGCTCTCTATTATTTTGGATCGAGGGGCGAAGTTCACAGCTAATTTTTGGAAGAAATTTTAGCAAGGTTTGGGTACCGAGGTGAATCTCAGCACGACTTTCCATCCGCAGACCGATGGTCAAGCAGAGCGGACTATTCAGATGCTTGAAGATATGTTGCGAGCTTGTGTCTTGGACTTCAAAGGTAATTGGGATGATCACCTGCCCCTTATAGAATTTGCTTACAATAACAGCTTTCATGCTAGCATTCAGATGGCCCCATTTGAGGCATTATACGGAAGAAGGTATAGGTCTCCGATTGGGTGGTTCGAAGTGGGCGAAGCAGAACTGATAGGGCCAGTTCATGTACACCAGGCTATGGAGAAAGTTAAAATCATTCAGGAAAGGATGAAGATCACACAGAGTCGCCAAAAGTCTTATGCGAACATTCGTCGGATGGAATTGGAATTTTAAGTTAATGATTGGGTGTTCTTGAGGGTATCCCCTATGAAGGTAATCATGCACTTCGGGAAGAAAGGTAAGTTGAGTCCTAGGTATGTCGGGCCGTATCGAATCATTCAAAGGATAAGGCATGTGGCCTATAGGTTAGAATTGCCTCCCGAAATGTCATTAGTGCACCCGGTGTTCCACGTGTCCATGTTGAAGAAAGTGGTTGGAGATCCATCCACCATCATGCCAGTCGAGACTATCGAGGTTAATGGAGAGTTGGCTTATGAAGAGGTTCTGGTTGCCATTCTTGATAGGCAAGTCCGTAAGTTGAGAAATAAGGAAGTTGCCTTAGTCAAGGTGTTGTGGCGGAGTCAACGGGTTGAGGAAGCTACGTGGGAAGCGGACAAGGAAATGAAAGAGAAATATTCCCATCTGTTTGATCAAGTTTAGAAGAAATTATGTGATCTTTCTATCATTAAAACAGCTATCATTGTGTCCGAGTTGTTTCCTTCCGAATACTAGTGAAGTTCCTCTAGTTGTGAAAGATTTATAGGTGTTGTGATTGTTTTAAGTCATGTGAACATCTCTTTGATAAATGAAAGTTTGACAAAGACGCTTGTGATAAGTAATCAATTAATGGCTGTATAGGTTGGTGACAAACTTGCTTTGTATGCATATAGTATGTTCAAATGGTTAGATTATGTGGAACTCATTGAGATAGCTGATTCATAAGAAAAACGTATCAAGTGATCAAATGTGTGCAATTGTTAAGGTTGGAAATTGTATGACAGTGGTATGGATGGTTGTAATCTTGTAGTGATGTTTGAAAATCTATTTCGGTAGCTCTCTGACAGGTAGATATGTCCATAATACAAAGGAAACTCTAGCAAAATTTTTCTAAGAAAATAGGAGTTAGTGAAAATTTTGAGAGTCTGCATATCATGCTTTTTAAACCAACTGATCGTTCAAAAATCCTCATTCGAGGACGAATGATTTTAAGTGGGGGAGGATGTAAGGCCCCATAAAATTTTGTGCTTAAAACCTAGTAGCTCGTAGTGCCAAGGTCCTAATATGTGTTAGGAATGTGTTGCTCGCCGCGGTTCGAACCCTTTTTACTGATTTTGCACTTAAAAATCAAAAGAATTGATTTTCCAGAAAATTGTCATTCTGCGGTCCAGAATGCGGTCGCAGATTAGCTATACGGACCGCATTTTTGCCTCAGAGTGAAGCAGAAAGATTGTCAAAATTGATGTTAAAAATGCGGTCCATTATGCGATCGCATAATCAATATACGGACCGCATAATCGTCGCATAAATTCCTCTAGGATTTTTGGAGGACAGTTTTGCAGTGCAAAATGCGACCGCATAACAGGAATGCGGACCGCATTCCTGTCGCAGACCCAGGCAGACCTTCAGAGTTTTGGGCGCATTTCTGCGGTCCAATCTTCGGACCGCAATTCGATTCTGCGATCGCATAATGCGACCACAGATTTGCTCAAGCTTCTATTTTTCTAAATTTTAAAACCCGACCCCTTTTCAATAAAATACCTCAACCCCCTCATTTTAACAATTTTGCTGAACAAATTAAGAGAGAGGAAGAGAGGGTCTTGAGAGAGAAGGTCATCTTCTCCAAATTTTGGTTCTTCAAAACCATCCGGGCTGGGAAATTTAAAGCTTATCTTCATACCCCCTTTCCTTGCAGGTAAAATGCCTAACTTCTCCCATTGAATTTCTGGTTTAAACTAAGAGGGGGAGTCTCATGCATTAGTCCTTGAAATAATGGTTGAAATCATTCATGCATGTCTATTAAAAAAAAACCTAAAATCTAGTAAGAGGAATTGGGTAGGGGTAAAGGAGTGTTCAAAGAGGGGTTGATAACCTAAATAAGTTTAAGTAACAATTGTGAACTTCAATTCTAAGTTATATGTATTAATTTGTGCACTATACTGACGTTGCTAGACTTCTTGGTGATTTGAGAATAGAAGTTAAAAAGGGAATTCGGCTCCAGGTATGTATGGCAAACTTGATCCTTGTAAAATCGCCTCATTTGATGTACGTATGCTTGGTAGGTGATGTGTACGTAAATTACTTATGAATTTCTTGTGATTGTGTTATGTGGTTGTAATTGAGGAATAAATGACTAAAGGAAATTGTGACTAGTGCAGCTGGAATAACTGTGGTAACAATATCTATGGCTTGTTGTGCGCAATTACCAATGTGACGTTAAACATATATGGGTTGTTGAATATGATGGAAATATTATTGATGGTTATGGAAACATTTGTAATATTGTTGTTGTTAATTCTTGAGTAATATTGTTGTTGAGCTTCATGAATTGTTTGTTGTTGTTGTTGTTGTGTTGTTTATGGATTGAAACTATACGGTGGGATCGGGTTGCACGCTGCAACATGAAGTAATAAGGTGTGGGTTGTGGTGATAAGGGTGGCCTATGTAATAAGGGTGTGCGAGGTAATAAGGGTGGAAAGTGATCGAAATCACTATTGAAACAAAATATGAGCAAACTGTGAAACTATTGAAGTGAAATTGTGGAAGGGGAAAATAGGAGAGTTTGTAAACTTGTTTGGCTTGATTGTTCCTTCATGTGTGTTTGGTTGCTGCATCCATTACTGTTTCCTACTTATGTGAGGTTTGAGTTTACTTGGAACAAGTTTGTTCATACATACCAGTACAATTCAAATGTACTGACGTCCCTATTGCTGGGGGTGCTATATTCGTGTTATGATTGTAGGTGGATCTATAGCAGGCACTCCAGTCCACCGACCGTACCTCTTCATTACTTTCTGCCAGTTGAATTGGTGAGCCCCTTTCCTTTCGAGGCCCTGCGTGGCTCACGCTGCTTCTGTTCTTGTCTTTTGGGATCCTGTTTTGGTATTTGTAAAAGGTATAGCCGAAGCCTTGTTGCCGGCAAGTATTGTATTATTCCTCTTTCATCTTTAAAGACTCCGTAGACAGGCCATGTGGGTTAAGAACTTATGTAAGTATGTATTTTGTAAGTTGGGTGATGTAAGTTGTAAACCATGCTAAAGATTATCTAGGTTATGTATGCTTTTATAACATGGTGTTCCAATTATAATTAGTTGTTTCACTTGGTTAATAAGTAATGAAAAATGTGGGGTAACACGTGGGATAGGAAAGGCACCTAGGTCTGCTTGACTGGGGTTACTCGGTCGAGCGCCGGTCATGTCCCTCGAATTTAGGGCGTAACAAACTTGTTATCAGAGCCTAAGGTTTTAAAGGAGTCCTAGGATGTCTCGGAGCTGTGTCTGGTAGAGCCCTACTTATTGGTGTGAAGTCGACCACATCTATAAGTGGGGGGCTGCATGGACATTTAGGAAATTTTCCCACTTCTTTGTTATTCAGTATCGTGCGGTGAAGTGAAATGTTAAAGTATCTACATCTAACTCATGCTTTGTTCCGAACTTTTTCAGTAATGTCACCTAGGAAGAGAGCTAGACTCAGCCTTGGGGCCAATACCACAACAAGTGAGGCTATGAATCTTGCACCTGATGTCGTGGGTAAGAGTGACTGCATGTTTGATCAAGTTTGAACAAGTTTGATCAAGGTTGAGAAAGCTACGTGGGAAGCGGAAAATGAAATGAAAGAGAAATATCCCCATCTGTTTGATTAAGTTTAGAAGAAATTATGTGATCTTTCTATCCCTAAATCAGCTATCATTGTGTCCGAGTTGTTTCCTTCCTAATACTAGTGAAGTTCCTATAGTTGTGCAAGACTTATAGGTGTTGTGATTGTTTTAAATCATGTGAACATCTCTTTGGTAAATGAAAGTTGGACAAAGACTCTTGTGATAAGTAAACAATTAATAGCTGTATAGGTTGGTGACAAACTTGCTTTGTATGAATATAGTATGTTGAAATGGTTAGATTATGTGGAACTTATTTTGATAACTGATTCATAAGAAAAACGTATCAAGTCATCAAATGTGTGAAATGTTTAAGGTAGGAAATTGTATGACAGTGGTAGGGATGGTTGTAATCTTGTTATAGTGTTTGGAATTTGTGTTTCGGGGGCCCTCTGTTAGGTAGATATGTCCATAATACAAGGGAAACTCTGGCTAAATTTTTCTAAAATATGGGAGTTAGCAAAAATTTTGAGAGTATGCATATCAAGCTTTTCAAAGCAACTGATTTCCAAAATCCTCATTCGAGGACGAATGATTTTAAGTGGGGGAGGATGTAAGGCCCCGTAAAATCTTGTGCTCAAAATCTTGTCACCTAAACGACTAGGTTTTATGCACAAGATTTTACGGGGCCTTACATCCTCCCCCACTTAAAATCATACGTCCTCGAATGAGGATTTTGGAAATCAATAGGTTTGAAAAGCATGATATGCAGACTCTCAAAATCTTTGCTAACTCTCATATTTTAGAAACATTTCGCTAGATTTTCCCTTGTATTGTAGACATATCTACCTAACAGAGGGCCCCTGAAACACAAATTCCAAACACCATAACAGGATTACAACCACCCCTACAACTGTCATACAATTTCCTACCTTAACAATTGCACACATTTGATCACTTGATACGTTTTTCTTATGCATCAGTTATCTCAATGAGTTCCACATAATCTAACAATTTCAACATACTACATGCATACAAGCAGTTTGTTACCAACTTATACAGCCATTAATTTATTACTTATCACAACAGTCTTTGTCAAACTTTTATTTACCCACGATATGTTCACATGACTTAAAACTATCACAACACCTATAAGTCT
Source organism: Nicotiana glauca (assembly GCA_026770625.1). Taxonomy (NCBI): domain Eukaryota; kingdom Viridiplantae; phylum Streptophyta; class Magnoliopsida; order Solanales; family Solanaceae; genus Nicotiana; species Nicotiana glauca. The sequence continues at coordinate 135,679 of MU727904.1, read as the reverse complement.
TGCACAACCAGAGGAACTTCACTAGTATTAGGAAGGAAACAACTCGGACACAATGATAGTTGTTTTAGGGATAGAAAGGTCTTATAATTTCTTCTAAACTCGATCAAACAGATGGGGATATTTCTCTTTCATTTCCTTGTCCGCTTTCCACGTAGCTTCCTCCACCCGTTGACTCCGCCAGAACACCTTGACTAAGGAAACTTCCTTATTTCTCAACTTACGGACTTGCCTATCAAGAATGGCAACCGGAACCTCTTCATACGACAATTCTCCATTAACCTCGATCGTCTCGACTGGCACGATGGTGGATGGTTCTCCAACCACTTTCTTCAACACGGACACGTGGAACACCATGTGCACTAATGACATTTCGGGAGGCAATTCCAACCTATAGGACACCTGCCCTATCCTTTGAAAGATTCGATATGACCTGACATACCTAGGACTCAACTTACCTTTCTTCCCGAAGTGCATGATTCCCTTCATATGGGATACCCTCAAGAACAACCAATCATTAACTTGAAATTCTAATTCCCTCGGACTTACGTCCGTATAAGACTTTTGGTGACTCTGAGCAGTCTTCATCCTTTCCTAAATGATTTTAACTTTCTCCATAGCCTGGTGTACAAGATCTGGCCCCATCAGTTCTGCTTCGCCCACTTCGAACCACCCAATCGGAGACCTACACCTTCTTCCGTATAATGCATTCAATGGGGCCATCTGAATGCTAGCATGAAAGCTGTTATTGTAAGAAAATTCTATAAGGGGCAGGTGATCATCCCAATTACCTTTGAAGTCCAAGACACAATCCCGCAACATATCTTCAAGTGTCTGAATAGTCCGCTCTACTTGACCATCGGTCTGCAGATGGAAAGCCATGCTAAGATTCACCCGGGTACCCAAACCTTGCTGAAATTTCTTCCAAAATTTAGTTGTGAACTGCACCCCTCGATCCGAAATAATAGAGAGCGGAGTACCATGAAGCCTCACTATTTCCTTGATGTACAACCGAGCATACTGTTCTGCGGTGTCGGTGGACTTGACTGGCAAGAAGTGAGCTGATTTGGTGAGTCAATCCACTATCACCCAAATTGAGTCGAACTTTCGCTAAGTGCGAGGTAATCCTACCACAAAATCCATGTTGATCATCTCCCACTTACACATAGGTATTTCCATAAGCTGGGTTAACCTACCGGGCTGCTGATGCTCAGCTTTTACTTGCTAACAATTTGGACATTTAGATACAAAGTCAGCCACACCCCTCTTCATACCGTTCCACCAATAAATTTCCTTGAGATCGTGATACATTTTTGTAGAACCCGGGTGCACTGAATACCTGGAATGATGAGTGTCCGCCATTACTCTCTCCTGAAGGTTATCCACATCTGGAACACATATCCTTCCTTTATATAATAGCACATCGTCATTGTCGTCAAGTGAAAATGCCGAAGTCTTGTAGTTCAGAATTGCCTTCTTCATCTGTGCCAATGCTGGATCGATGAACTATTTTTCCTTGACTTCCGTTACAAGCGATGATTCTGCTCTATTACGCACCATAATTTCCTCCTCATTTGGGGTCGAAATGCCAACCTCAAGACTGGCCAACTGATAGACCTCCCGAGCTAGGAGCCTCTAATCCGCCACCAAGTGAGCCAAATTACCCATGGATTTTTGACTGAGGGCGTCGGCCATAACATTCGCCTTTCCCGGATGGTATAAGATGTTCATATCATAATCTTTAAGCAATTCTAACCACCGTCGCTGCCTCAAATTGAAATCCTTCTGTTTGAACAGATATTGGAGACTCTTATGGTCTTAGAACACATCCACATGGACCCTATAAAGGTAATGCCGCCATATTTTCAAGGAAACCACAGAAGCGGTTGTTCTTCTGCAGAAGCGGAACTGCATAAGCGGTTAATGGTCCGCAAAAGCGGAAATCTCTATTCAGATATAGAGATTTCGAGGGTTAGTTTTCAAAAAGTTAGAAAAATCAAATTGAGATCGAGTAAGGGAGATTTTGAGAGGCTTTTGAAGAGGATATTATTGGGTAGCGTTTCTTTAATCCCTTATAGTTATATTTCATAATTATATAGTTAAATCCATCTTTTAAATTCGAATTTGATGATTAAAATTGGGAAAAATTGGAAGAAACTTCTTAGGCCGAAATTTTGAGTTTTGAGCGAGTTCTTTGTATCCGAATTGGGCGATTTTTATTTGGTTAGACTCGTGAGAGTACGAGGGTTCTGAAAATATAAAAGTTATTCGATTCTGAGACATTGGCCTGAAGGGCATTTTGGTCATTTTACCTAATTTTGTGTCATGTCTTTGAATTTAATAGTAGAATCAGTTGCTTAAGATGTTATTTACAATATGTAATTGAATTGAATAGATTTGGGCCATCTGGAGGTCAGATACTCGTGGCAAAGGCGTGGTTTCTAGTTGAGTTTTTAGCCGGTTCGAGATAAGTGGCTTGTCTAACCTTGTGTGGGGGACCTTTCCCCTTAGAATTTGTTATTTGGTATTTTGAGTGCCTTGTATGCTAGGTGATGAGCGCGTACTTGAGCCAATTGTTGAAAATCCAATTTTTACTTAAGATATTGAGATTGAGTTTCTTTCATATTTGCTTTATTCTACTTGCAATTGTAACCTGTGCTAGATTAGGAAAGCATGTTTAGTTGGTTTTACTTGCCTAATTGCTTAAGTTTCCTTGACTGTACTACGTGAAGCATGTTAGGCCAGTACTACCTATTGCTTGTCTTTTGTACTTCATTTATGTGTATCTTCTGGTTGTGAATGCGCATTTATATTGGGACTACGACTGTGGGATTCCGGTAGCTCCCCCTTGTTTGTTTACTTTGGGACTACGGATTCGATTCCCAGTAGATCCCCCTGCAATCACTTTTAATTTGGGATTGTGGGTTAGATTCCCCATAGATCCCCATGCATATTGATGGTTGGACTACGAGACGGTATTCCGGTAGATCCTTCGAATTTACATATGTGATGGACTACGGGATGGTATCCCAGGAAATCCACTGGATAGATGAGAAAAAGGACTACAGGACGGTATCTTGGGAGATCCTCATTGTTATCACTGGTATTGAGCTATACACATTCCATGTTTACTTTGTTCATTGTGTAGTTGTTATTGCTTTGTTGACCTGTCTTATCTCACTGTTGTGCTCATTATTACTGCCATTTCTTTCATACTGTTAATTTATTATTATATTTTACCTCAGTAGGGCCTTGACCTTCCTCGTCACTACCCAACCGAGGTTACGCTTGGCACTTACTAAGTACCGATGTTGTGTACTCATGCCCCTTCTATGCATGTTTTTTTTTCATGCGCAGACCCAAGTTCCTCCACCCAGGCGTACTATCATCGAGGCGGAGAGATCTAGCGGAGACTTCAAGGTATATGTGCCACGTCCGGAGATCAATAGTCTCTACTCTATTCCAGCTTTAGTAGTTAGTTTATCTTTTCTTTTAGTTGTTTAGACATTTTGGAGTTAGAGCAGTGTTTTACGTTTCTATTAGCCTGTGGTTCCCGTGAGTTTCTGAGTTTTGGGATGAGATTGTAGACTTCCGCATTCTTTTTAGAGTTGTACATGCCAAGTGGCACTTATATATATCATTTCCTTCTAGATTTGCTTAATTTAATTAAATGTTTCCGCAAGCCATATTAAGTTCAGCATTGTTAGGCTTACCTAGTTGTAGGAACTAGGTGCCATCACCACATGTTTATGGAGGGTGAACTGGGGTCGTGACAAGTTGGTATCAGAGCTCTACGTTCATAGGAGTCACGGAACACAGGCCGATTTATTAGAGTCCCGCTGATCCGTACAAAGACGTCTGTACTTATCTACAAGAGGCTATGTAATTGTTTAGGAAAAATCTTCATTTCATTTGAATTCCTTGTCGTGTGATATTTTTGACATCAATTCTAAACTTCTTTCGTCTATTCTCTCACAGATGATGAGGACACGTGCTACTCGAGATGATCGGGCACCTGCACCCCCTAGTACAGCCGTCGGAGGTCGGGGCCGGGGGAGAGGTTGAGGACGCGCACGTGGTACAGCCAGAGCACCTGCGCGAGCTACTGCTAAGGCACTACTAGTAGATCGAGCTGGAGTCCAGGCACCTGGAATGCCTACTACTGCCACTACTACTCCAGCTCTCTAGGAGACTTTGGCTTAGTTCATGAGTATTTACACCACCTTGACTTAGGCAGGGTTGCTTCCCCTTGCTGCAGCCACATCCCAGGGCGGGGGAGGAGCACATACTCCCACCGTCCGCACTCCTGAGCAGCGAGTACATGTTGAGCAGGCTCCCGAGATTATTCCCGCACTGCCTGCAGCGCCAGTTCAGTCCGAGGATGGGTTAGCTGATTCAGAGGACGAGCAGCAAAGACTTGAGAGGTTCAAGAAGTATAATTCCCCAGTTTTCAGTGGAGTAGCATCAGACGATGCCTTGGGATTTCTAGAGGAGTGTCATCGTATTCTTCGCACTATGGCCATAGTGGAGTCTAACGGGGTTCCTTTCACTGCTTTTTAGCTTCGGGAAGCCGCCTATGATTGGTGGCGCACTTATGAGATAAATAGTCAAGTCGAGGATTGTCCGTGTAGCTCTTCTGTCTGGACTAGGCTGTACGGAGTCTATCCTGAATCATCCTAACCTTCTCCAATGCGTCCTGAACCAGCACTGTGCCCAATAGCCTTGCCTCACCCGGCTCAAACCAACCCACAGGAGATCTATACCTCCTACCATATAAGGCCTCGTACGGCGCCATCCAAATACTGGAAAGATAACTGTTGTTGTAAGCAAACTTCACCAATGGAAAGAAATGATCCCAAGACCCTCCAAACTCAATCACACATGCACGGAGCATATCCTCAAGAATCTAAATAGTGTGCTCAGACTGTCCGTCCATCTGGGGGTGAAATATTGTGCTCAACTCCACCCGAGTGCCTAAATCCTACTACACGGCTCTCCAGAACCTTGATATGAACTGAGTACCTCTATCTGAAATAATAGAAACCGGAATACCATGCAGACTTACGATCTCCCAGATATAAATCTCCGCCAACCGCTCCGATGAATAAGTGGTACATACAGGAATAAAATGAGCGGACTTGGTCAGACGATCCACAATAACCCAAATGGAATCAATCTTCTTCAAGGTCTTTGGGAGTCCAGATACAAAGTCCATGGTGATGTGTTCCCATTTCCACTTCGAAATCTTTATCTGCCGAAGCAACCCACTCGGGCGCTGGTGCTCATATCGGAGACAACAGCCTTAGTGCGAGCAGGAATACAATAATATCTGGCCCGGCCCCTCTCTCGAGGGTGACCTCTATCTCCCCGACCTCCACCCCTGGCTGGCTAGGCCGGTGGGGCAGCACCTGGAGCTGTGATCATGGCCTGAGAGTTCTGAGGAGCACGCTGTGGCTAAGCAGTCTGTGAAGATGTACCCCTACCAAGAGTCGGGCAGTCCCTAACCATGTGGCATATATCACCATACTCAAAATAAGCTCTGGGAGGATGTGGTGGCTGTGACTGACTAGAGCCAGGTCTGCTGGACTGACCCCTAAAAGTACCCCGCGCTGGAGGTGCCCTAGAAATTGGAGGTGCATAGTAAGGCTCCTGAGGGAGAGGTGGAGCTGGAGCACTGCTGGCTGCTAGAAGAGCTGAATGGATGGGGCAACCCGCATGACCTCTGACATAATGACCTGCTAATGGGTTACGGGCACCAGAGTAGTCACCCGACTCTCAAGACCTCTTGTCCTCCCTCTCCCTTTATTCCCTGGCGAGCGTACCCTCAATCCTCTTAGCAATGCTCACTACCTGCTGATAAGGAATGTCCATTTCCAACTCTCAAGCGATGCTAGATCTGATGGGTAGGATAAGACCCTTAATGAACCTGCGAACTCTCTCTCGAACTGTAGCAACCAAAGCTGGTGCATGCCTAACCAACCGGGTATAACGGATAGCATACTCCGAAATAATTATGCAGCCCGATCCATATGGGTACTCGCGCTCACTGGGGGTGTGCAGACTCCGGAGGGTCTCCTACAGCCCAAGCGCTATATATCACTGCGACGTGCAGTCCGATCCAATATATACATATTGCGGCGTGCAGTCCGATCCATATAATATACTATTGTGGCCTGCAGTCCGATCCATATAATATACTACTGCGGCGTGCAGTCCGATCCATATAATATACTACTGCGGCGTGCAGTCCGATCCATATAATATACTACTGCGGCGTGCAGTCCGATCCATATATATAATATACTACTGCGGCGTGCAGTCCGATCCGTTATATATCAAATACCTCACTATGGGTCCTCGACCCCTCTCAGTTAATATAGACTTGGCC
>MU727904.1:92867-128261 GCA_026770625.1 Nicotiana glauca | reverse complement strand
AGTAGTCCTCAGCCCAAATTATCATTTAAGACTCAATATGAGTGAAAGTGGCTGAGTTGTAAAGTAGTGGAGGAATAGTGTGACTGAGTTCAAGTAATAAGTCAAAACAGTGAGGAAGACAGTGAAAATAATCCCCGAAGGGTTTAAATAGTTGGCACGAAGCCCAAGTACGGCAATCAGCCCAACCAACAGTGATAACAAATAAATTCCAGACAATTACGCGGTAAAATCAACAAACGGGACGGACCAAGTCACAATCCCCAATGGTGCTCTGCCCCATGCTTATATCCGGCATGCAAGTCACCTCAATACAGCACTATGATGTGCAAATCCAGGGTTTCAGACCCTCAGGATATCATTTACAAGTATTACTCACCTCGAACCGGTGAAATTCCTCGCTCGCGACGGCCTTGCCCCTCAAATTGGCCTCCACGTGCGTCGAATCTAACCAAAATCAGAGCGAATACATTACAATATGCTAAGGGAACAACACCCACTCGAAAACAATTGAAAAATATCAAGAATATCGAAATTTGCAAAACTCGAGCCCCGGGCCCACATCTCGAAATCCAAAAATTTTTACATCAATACGATCCTTATCTCGCCATGAGTCTATACATACCAAATTCACAACAAATCGGAGTTCATTTGACCCCTTAAATCACCATTTCTATCCAAGAGGGTTTTCTACCCTTTTCAACGAAAATTCTCAAATTAAACACCAAAACTTGCAATAGATTCGAGTTATACAACCAAAATTGACTTAAGAACACTTAACCCGTTGTTCTCTAAGAAAATTTGTCCCAAAATCGCCAATCCGAGCTCCAAATCGTCAAAAATGGGAAATGGAAACGAAGTCCCATTTCTAGAACTTAAACATTCTGTCCAGGTAAATCCTTCTTCGCGAACGCGATGCCTTGTTGCAAACACAAATAACAAACTGTTCAGGTTCAAAAACTTTTCTTCGCGAACGCGATGCCTTGTCGCGAACGCGAAGAACAAAAATGTTCAAGTGCATAATTTACTCTTCCCGGACAGCCTCTAGTAAAATGTCCATAACCTTTGCTACAGATGTCCAAATTATGATTTCTTTAGCTTTCTGGAAACTACACACAAAGGGCTAAAACTTTCTTTTTTGAATCACCTCAAAATTATTTGTAGATAAAAAGATATGAGCTTCCGAAGTAGGACCTGTGCGACAGAAAATTCCTTCTTCGCGAACGTGAAGCACTGTCGCGAACGCGAAGCACTATCGCGAACGTGAAGCAGTGTCGCGAACGCGAAGAATAAAAGTCCCAGATGAGAATTCCTTCTTCGCGAACGCGAATCACTGTCACGAACGCGAAGCCAAAAGTCTTAGAAGCCAATTTCTTCTTCGCGAACGCGATAGGACCTCGCGGACGCGAAGGACAATACCAGATACCAGCAACAGCAGTTCAAAACCTTCCAAAAATGACCCGTTGGCCATTCGAAATCACCCCGAGGCCCTTGGGACCTCAACCAAAAGCACATATATGTCCTATTACCTTATTCAAACTTTCGCAAACCATAAAAACACTATCGTTAACATCAAAATCGTCAAGTTTCATCAAATCAAGGCTTAAGTTAAATTAAAACTTTCAAAACTCACATTCAATCAAAAACCTGACCTAAACCCCTCCGAATCAATTGAAATTTTGCACACAAGTCCAAAATTACCTAACGAAGCTATTAAACTTGGAATTCCATTCCGACTCCCGGATAAAAATTCCACCAATTAACCGAAAATCGCCAAAATACTAACTTCGCCAAAATAGGCTAATCACCGGACCTCCAAAATTACTTCCGATTGCGCTTCTAAGCCTTGAATCATCCCTCAAAACTAACCGAATCATCGGAATTCAATTCCGAGCCCTCTAACTCATAAGTCAACATTCGGTTGACTTTTCCAAGCTAATTCTTCCTTAAAGAGACTAATTGTCTCATTTCTTACTAAACTCTATCCGAATTACTTCAAATTCACCAAACACATATACTGAAATATGAGGAAGCATAAAACGGGGAAAACGTGATGGAAACGCATGAGACGATGGGTTGGGTCATCACAGATTGCATTTCGAGCTTTAATGAAGTCGTTGAGGGATAGGTTGAGGGGAAAGTTTGAGTTTTATAGGATTGGTGGATTTCTTGTTGCACTACAGGTGTGGTTTTGTGAATGTTGCACTATAGTTGATCAAAAGTTTATTGTTCGCGTTGGAGATCATACACCATGCACATTGAATTGGGAAATGACAAACATGCCAATGCGTGAGGACTTCTCTCCTGGTTTCATCAAAAGCACGGGGAATAAGGTACCAAATTTTTTGTCTTGATGGGATATACATATATAATACATTGCAATTCATTGTTATACATCAAATATATAATTTTTATACATCTTTGATACATCTAGGACTAAAGTACTTTTGGTTACATTTGCAGTCTAAAGAAATTTCTCCGGCAACTGAAGATTTTAGGAGATTTACTTTGCTAATGAAGTTACCGATGAGTATCAGAAATATTTGACATCACGTAACAGGGGAAAACTTACTATTGATGATAGCGATGATTTTGTCACGTCACCCCTTAAACAAATTAAGGAGCCTATCCCATCAAAAAAGGCATCAGGTGTCCAACTAGTTAATTATAACCGTGAGTTGCAGAAGTTAAAAGCTTATTTGAAACAAATTTGTATTGATCTTTTATATATATATTTTTGAAATTATTGTTTAAATTGTATATTCAAAGTTTATTATCTTTCTTGTTTATTTCATCTTGTAGCTCCATAAGCAGTTAAATTCCTACACGAAATATGTTTCTGATAAATTCAAGGAAGTTTTTGAGTTGATAAATTCCAAGGTATGTGTTTTTTTTTCATTGTGCATTTATTTTTATTTTTTAGTTAACTTATTGTATCCTTTTTTCAAAAATAGCTTGGTGCAAACAAAGAAAATATGGTGCACATCCAGAGGAAGACACTAGTGGTCATCAAGACAATAATGATTTTGTGAGCAATATGGAGTTTGGTGGCAATGAAGATGTTGAAATGGATGATTGTAAGGTGTGTATAGTTGTGCATTATGTACTTTTTCCTTTTCTTTTCTTTGTTATTTTTGATAATTCGATTCTTTTAAAAAAAATAGATCGGTGAAAGTGAAGGCAAAGATGTTTCACATTCTCAAGGAGATACTAGTGAGTATCATTGTTACAACATTGTGCTCGATGCAGCAGATCAGTTAGGTTTCAATATCATGGAAGGATCTTTTGGTGTGAAAGTTAACATGTTTGTTGCCAAAGTAACTTTCACACCATATGTAGCACATGCTGGCACTATTGGTGAGAGTGCAGATGAGGTAGCAAGGGAGGCGGCGGAAGAATTTGAGAAACAAAAGGTTCCCGAATGTCAGACTGGCGTTGTTTGTGCGAATGCAAGTGTTGATGAGGTGGCAGGGAAGATGAAGGAACAATCTGAGAGAGAGTTTGTTGAATCTCATATTGTTTTGTACTAGCCTAAATTACTTTCTGAAGTATCGCCGCAAATGCAAAAAAGAAAGAGATGTCCTTCAAAGGCCGTGCAGTCTCCGTTCATTATTGTATTTGATTTAGGCTCCAGTATTGGTGTTGTTGCAGCAAAAGAAACAAAGCAAACTTATGCTGTTAAGAATCCTTTTCAAAGCAAAATCGGAACTGGCATTAACAACTCTTTGTTAAATGTATTTGCCGTGTGGGTGAAAGAGAGGAAGTCCAGAAAGAAGTATGTTTCTAACTTCTGAGTTTTGTTTAGTTTTATATTTTAATATATTCTCAATTATAGCATTATTTTATATTAAATTACTGTATCTCTTTTGTGTATATATGTTACCGGGAATGAAATTTACCCGAAGCATGTTAGTGAACTCAATCCTACTTATGATCTTGGTGTTTATCATATTGAAGATAAAAAAAAAAAGCTTTACATTTTAGCATATAATTGTCAGCCTTTGGATGACTCGGTATGTAAAAGGTTACTTTTGCATTTTTTTTATAATTTTTTTTAACCAGTGTACACATGATCAGTCCTCTTAAGTTAGAACAGATTATTAATTGCTATTGTCTGGCACAAAAGAAGTAGTGATCACTCATCTTCCTTTGTTTTCTGTAATTTTGGTTTGAAAATCCGTAGCTGCTTAAAGCTTACGAGCCTTCAATGATTAGTTATTTTGTTATGTTTTGTTTCAGCACATTGATGTTTTGTTCTATTATCTGAGGAAGAAGGAGAAGTATGACAAAGAACTACCTATAACATTCACTATCACAGATTGGTACTTCGACGAGAAACTTAATGAGTCGTAGCAAGCGTTTATTGATATAGATGTAGACAGTGATGTGTGCAATCTGGAACATGTCATTCCAGAGTATATTTAGGGGGTTGTCTTGGATATCAATGTTCCATGGCACACTAAAGAGCACATCTTAATGCCAATTAATGTTGCAGAACAATGGCATTTGATAATAGTTGTAATGCCCTTCAAGGATAGGTGCATTTATGCGTATGACTCTATGCGCGGTGGAGTTGCTCATCAAGCCAAAGTTCATAAGACCATGGCCAAGTATTGTGTGTTGCTGCCTCTTTTTTTGGTGCACACGCATTTCTATATAAACAAAAAAGATATCAATTGGCATACTGGTGTCTACAAATCAAAGGACTTGATTACCATTTTTGATGTAAAACGGGTTGAACGACTGCCTCAACAAATCAAAGCGTATGAACACAACTTGTTTTGTTTTTAGATTCTGCGATATTATCATTGTTGTTCTTTTTATTTGTAGTGATTGCAGTGTATTTGCGGCATCATTTGCCATATATTTAATTAAGGGCAAGACGCCTCCTAAAAAATTCAATACCTATGCACACCGATGCAGATTTGGTGCTCTCTTGTGGGATTATACTAGAAAGAAGATGGAACTGAACGCGCAAAGTGATGATGCGATTATTAGTTGAAAAATAAGTCGCAAAAGCAGAAGTAGTTACTTTTGTCATTGTTGTAGGATGAACTCTATAATTTCGTTTTGTATTGTATTCTGTTATGTTGTCATTATTGTAAGACGGATTAGATTTGTTTGTGTTTGAATTTTATGAATACTTTCAAGAATTGTATGGCAAATGATATGTTTGCTCTATTATAAAGGTTTATTGAGTTTCAGTGCGATATTGGAGTGTTACAGTTTAGTTTATTTTGGTATTTTCTTCCTTGATTTTATGTGGTGAATTAAAGATATAAAAAATATATGGTATTTTGTGATACATTGTGTCTTGCAGATACACGCATGATGCACACATGATACACAATGTGATACATAGATGATATAGTCATTTTGGATTGCTGCACAGTTAGTTTCTTAACAATGAGTTCTGCAATTTGTTTGGTTTTGAAATATATATCGATGAAGTCAAACTCTTATTTGCAAATTTCTAAAACTATTTGCATAGTTTTCTAACTGCTATGGCTGTTTTTCCATTAGTTAGCTTTGTTACTACACAAATACAGACATGAGTAAGAGCCTATACATAGAGATACATAGGTGATACACAAGCGATACATAGATGATACAAATATGATACATAGCTGATAAAACTTCTTTTTAATCAAACAACTATGTATAATTTTAAAAATACACTTGCAACGCGATTTTAAATGATAGATAAAATATTTATTTATATCTAAAATTCGAACGACATTCTGCAATGATACAGTTCTTGATATATTGTATTCTTCTAAATCTCTATGATAGCCAGTAAAGCAAAATAACAAGTAATTCTAAGTTTGACATATTTCATCCTCTCTTTGGATTATTTCTACAAGTTTTTTTGTTGTGACCTTCTTCTCCACACTGTCCATATGAAATCGACCTTTTTCGTCTCCTTTCAGATATTGGCTTGCACTTCTCCTTCCTTGGCCTTCCTATTGTTTTAGTCATGTTTGGTGGCAAGAAGTATTTTAATATTGTCCAAGCATGTGCACATGGTAGCTCATCCAACTGAAACCTTCTATAGCCGCAAGTTCGATCTTTGAGGGATACCATTCTCTGCTTAGCCTTGTTAAGTACTGAATATAAGTAACCCGTCGAAGAGGTCACTACTAAATTTATCAACTATAATTAGTGGTGACAAAGTAGATTTCCTCAAAATACATATACTATATAGCCTAGAAGATTCAAAATAACTTAATATCATGTCAAACCAACCAATATTTCAGCAGTGGGGTAGGCATAGATGCTACATTAAATTGAAAGCCTTTGATTTTGTGTAGGTGGATACTAGCTTAACAGAATCACACAAAGGGTTCAAGATATACAGATTCATGAGTTCGGCATAATTACACATTATATACTTAAGTATCTATAGATTCCAGTCATACCTTCATCTGATGTGACAATTCGAGATTGTCTATCAGCATTGTATCATATTTTTTCCAAGATTAGTAAATGACTCTACTTCATTGTTTAGGTTTGTAACATTCCATCTTCTGATCAATTGCCTTATGTAGTCCAGCAAAGGTAGTACTAGGAGTTCCCTAGCAGCCTTAAGCGCTGCATTGACTGACTCCGCAATGTTTGAAGTCATTGTCAATGTTCTGTTGACAGTGGAATGTGCTCTGGACCATCTTTCATACCCAACGTTCATTAAGTAATCTTTGATCCTCTTATCAATTTTCTCTACCTCTTCCATGTGGTAATCGAACTTCTCAACTGTGTATGCTTTGGCCATAGCAAAGAATATGTCTTTGAGCAGCAAATGGTTTTTCTAGTAATTTATTTTTTACGTTATTCCATAGATTTCATATGCAGATACTATGAGATACTTGTAGATACAATATTGCCGTTATATTTTTAATACCTTCATGCCTGTCCGAGACTATGCACATTCCCTCCCTTTTCCCAAATGCATCCTTGAACCTCGCGAAAAACCACTCCCAGGAAGCATTATTTTCTGAAACTACTATGGCATATGCGAGTGGTATGATACTGCCTAATAAATTGAATTATATAAACATATGTGAGTATATACATGAATAATATATATATATATATATATATATATATATATATATATATATATATATATATATATATATACTATCAATAATTCAATAATGTTCCTCTATATTTCGATTTAAGAAAGGTTCCATCTACAACAACAACAGATTTTGCAATACGGCTATCCTTTTATAGACGGATATAGTACAGCGAAAGCATACATGAACAAGTCTTCCTTTGTTTTTTTCAAACATAGCACCGATATAGGATTTGTAAGAACCAGCACATAAAAGTAGCTTGACAGCTTTTCATATGATTCGCTCGGGTTCCCTCTCAGTACTTGAACTGCATATTCTTTCGATCTCCATGCTTGCATATATGTCATTTGAAGACCATACTGCTTGTTCATGTCTCCAATTATGTCATTAGAAGTGTATATTATTTTTGGGTCTTTATACTTGTCTATCAGAAGACTACCGATGAGTTTGCAGTAGGTTGACGTTGTGCGTAAGATCTGTCTTTCAGCGGAGATGAGTGCACTTTGCTAAAATTTCTGATCTTAAAAAGTTTTGCTTTTTTCAGGTTCGATTACTTAAAATACCAATTATAATTGTTGTTGATGCATACTAGGCGGTACCTACGACAAGGATATAAACTTTTCCATCAATAAACAGAGCGACGTGAAATACAATGATATATAGTAATACACACTGCAATCAACAATACTAGATAAAAAATACAACGACTATACAATACTAGACGGTGACAACCACAACTTAAAAATGTACAACCACAGACTTAAAAGAAACAACTTATTTCTGCATAATTATGCTTCTAACATTAACTACGATATACATTGAGAGACATAATTATACTATAAATATTTTGATACCTACTTTCACTTGATCTATGCACCTTAAACTGAAAATTTTCCTTTACTGCCAAGTGCTTCATGAGTTTGACTATCGTAGCTTTGTCTTTATAAATTTGACCTTCTCCTGTATCTATGTGTTGAGGGTCAGTTATTATTGTATTTTTCTCATTCTGTATCGTGCCAGTCTTCTCCATCCCCAAACTCGATCATATTAATTGTATCGCCATTGTATCTCTCCTGTATATTTGAGCTTTGTGCACATTCTGAGGAAATCACAGCATAATTTAAATTGTAGCAGATCATGTCCATATCCCTTTCACTCGATGTTATACAAAGGGGATACATTATAAATTCCGAGCTTTTTTCCAGCTCAAGATATACACATACACCCATACTATTGTGTATCACTATTGGTGGAGAACTGTTTTGGACAATGTATTTGATTTCAATAACATTCAATGAAGTATCTATCATAAGTTATTTTGAAATCACCTCTACAAAATCTTCAAAACTTATATTTGGAGTAACTATTACATCATCTGCATTGTAATCTACAAAGTTGTTGTCAACATTCCATCGGCCACCATATTGAATAAAAATTGGTAAATTTGCTATTGAAGTAGCTGAAATTAGGTCAAAACTCACTAATTCCTTGATTGATTTTGATTTTAATTTGCAGTTCCTTCTACACAGAAATTGTGAAAGTTGTATCTACACAGAAATCATGAAAGGATATAGTGAAATTGATCGTCTTTGAGTGAAATTTGGAGCTTCTTTGGAGAATTTTTGGGGAGAAAATGCCGTGATTTACAGAGGGAGAGAATGTTGTGATCCGGTAAATTGATACGCTTGAAAAACAAGGAAAGAAGCGTAATTCTCTTGTGGAAGAATCCTTCCTTGCGTATATCTCTAATTTTGGGCTACTTTTGGTAAGTGTTTAATTTTGGGCTAGAGGTTGGTAAGTTTGTATTTAAATTGACTATTTCTGTACTTTTTCCTAAAAATTCGACCACGACAACACCTTCTAATGCCAATGTATATGCATTCTCTTTTGATTCTTTTTAGCTAAATACAACAACGATTCCGTAAACTCGATAATTTTTCGTATAGACATCTTATCTAAGAGTTCGGATTCTTGAACACGTGTTTATTGAATTCTTAATGCTGACATGGCAAATGATGTGCTTGTCACCCAAAATTGAGAAGTGAAAGAGCTGTCCTTTCGGCTAATAGGCATATTTAATTTTCTACATATGTAAAATATTCAAATAGGTCGGACTCTTAGAAAAAATATCTAAATAAAAGTTTCTGACAATTTAAGGGAGTTATCGATATATTTAACCTTTCTTTTTCTTCTGGGATGCATTTTGCTTTGATTAGGAGGAAATTAATGAAGAGGAAAATCAAGAAAAGTGTACGTAGGAGCTATACTATGGCACTCTCATTTACTTTTCATGCCAATTTATGAAAAAGACGGACTTTTGAATAGACTGATAGAACATAGAAGAATTATCTGCAAATAAGAAGTAGTGAGCTAATAACATCCTATTTTGCAGTGATATTAGTTGGAATCGTGGTTACTTTCTCTCTAATAAGAATATTTTTACAGGAAGTTGAAGCAAAAAATCTCATGTCAAATTTAATGACCAAAATTTTCAGTTATTTGTGATGACATATAGCCGACTTGATTGGTCTGGAACTGAGACGCTATCATTATAACAATATATTTACATACCAATATTACTGTCATCACAATAATATTGTAGTTGTGATGACATATCATCACTTTGCTTGTGCTAATTTAAATAAAATGTTAGAAAAGTAAAGAAGGGAAGAGAGAGTAATGGAAAATGAAACTCGATCGATCTTGCCATTTTCTCAATCCAAACTTAGGCCACAAACTCAACAAGAAATAAATTTTCTTTTCTTGTGTACTTTTCCTTGCATACGTACATGAATAAGTAAATAATTTCAAACTTTCACTTGCTTACGTTGATGCTATGTTTGGTCGAAGTGAAATCAGACATGTGAAAGCAAAAGTTGAACTGTAAAGTATTTCCCTTCTTTGGCAAGAAAGTAAAAGACAGAATATGTTAAAACCCACAGGTTTGCAGCCGAAAATTTGAAGTGAAAAAATCTGAGTGGTCAAAGTTTTTTCTAATAATAGTTGGGCCCATAAATAAAGCCTCCAAAATAGTACTTCATTCATTTCAATATTATTCTTAATGATGCTTTTTTTAGAAAATGAACCACAAATTTCGTATGATATTTTTGATATATCATATACACCTTCACCTTCAGTTTAAGACTATAATATTCAAAAAGATTCTTTAAATTCTTAAATTTTGTTACCGGTCAAACTAAATGACATAAACTAATGAAAATTTTACCTCCTCTAATAAAGCTTTACACCTTATTTATTATAAATAAATATCCTTTTAAAATATTATTTTTTATAGCTACCTTTTAGGTTTTATAGCAAAATATGTATTTATAGTCACATCCTACTAAGGGTATCAAATGGGCCGGGTAGACCCGTTTCCGGATCGGTCCAGACTAGTTGAAACCCAGACCGGTACTTAGGGGGCCTGGTGGGCTGGATTAGGGGGGTTGGTCTGTTCACCTAAATAGATCCGATTAATCGGACCGGTCAAACCCGGTCAACCAAAATTCATGTTGAATCGGTTAACCGACCCAGATCGGTTTAACAGCTAAATTTCTTAATTTTTTTTTAAACGTTTTAGACCGTTGGCAACGGTTAGCTGGCTTTTGGCTGTTGCCCAACAACTGAATTGCACAAATAGCCCCTTTTTGGGCAATTTTTTTTAAAATAATAGTTGTTAAATTACTAATTTAGCACTTTGAAAAACTATAAATACACCCCTCTTCTTCTTCTTCTTCTTCTTCTTCTTCTTCTTCTTCTTCTTCAGTTCTTCACTCATCTCTCATTTTCAAACTCATATTCTCAATTATCATTCTTTTATTCTTCACCAAAAGTGCAATCAACTATTTGACTCTTTTTTTTGGAATTTAATTTATTGTATTATTTATTATTTGAAGTTTGAACAATTGAACTTCAAACTTTGAGCAATTGACATTTCTTCGTGGTAATATTGAAGTTGCGAAATCGTTAAGTGTTCAATTTACTGCCAAATTCGGTGCATTCCCTCCAACTCTTTCTCTTTTTTACTATTTTATTTGCATATTTAATTTTTGCTAATAGTTAAATATTCACAATATATTTAATGCTGCAGAAAGGGTTTTGTAATAAAGTTACTAATCGGGTTAGTCGGAAAAATAGAAAAAGAGGTACTACTTCAACATCTGATAGTATTTAAATAACTCTACACATATTTCTGAAATATTACCTGATAATAATATAGATTATGAATAATTACAGGAAGATTTCGATATAGAAAATAATGAATTAGAAATTGAAGATGAGACACCACTAATACCTAGTAGTATTGCAGTTGGTAGTAGGGGTGGTGATCGTGGTGGTAGTAGTAGACCACATGTGGCCCTGACTACTAATCGGAGAAAAAGAAGTAAGGTTTAAATTTTTTTTGACGAAATAGTAGGTACTGATAGAGTTAAATGCAAACTTTGTAATGATGATTTTAAATATTAGACTTGAGGATAATTAGGGAGGACTGAGATACTTAGTAGACATATGAGAATTAAGCATCCTATAGAATGGGGCTCTGATTTAGTTGAAAATCAAGCAACGTACTCTAAACCCTACTACTGGAGGGGTTATGAAATATGATAAAATGAAGGATCATGAGGAGTTGTCACGACTCTAATTTGCCCTCCGTGAACTGTCGTTACGACACCTAGTCCCTACGACTAGGTAAGCCTAACAAGTGTGGAAAACAATTGGAACCTTGCGAAAAATATAACTTAAAACCAAGATTTAACAAAATGGAAACGAAATGTAAAAATGCCACTCGGTACATACGGCACAGTATCTCAAACTTCTACAATACTATCCCAAAACTCGAAAAACTCACAGGAACACAAGCTGAGAGAAATATAGTAAAGTTCTCTAATTCCGGAATGTCTATATCAACAGTCTGATAGAAGGGCTAACACTACAAAATAGAATAAAGAGGGAGACTCTTCGGTCTGCGGATGCGGCAGATGTACCTCGAACTCTCTAAAAGCTCTCCCTGCCTCAAGGATGGTAAGCTTGTGTAGCGGTACCTGGATCTGCACATGAAAAACATGCGCAGAAAGGGCATGAGTACACCACATCGGTACTCAGTAAGTGCTAAGCCTAACCTCGGTTGGGTAGTGACGAGGAAGATCAGGGCCCTACTAAAGTTAAATATAAGATACAAGTTTAACAGTGTGAAATGACAGTGTAATTAATAACACAAGATATAAAGGACAACAACGACTATTACAAGGCAAGTAAAAAAGTATAAGACATAACTCAGTTCCGAGATAACAATCGGGGATCTCCCAGGATACCATCCTGTAGTCCCTAAATATAATTACCATATCTAGTGGATCTCCCGGGTGCAGTCCCGTAGTCCAACTCATAAGTGTGCAGGGGATCTCCCGGAATGCGATTCCGTAGTCCCAAAGTAAACATATAGGGGAGCTCCTGGGATACTATCCTGTAGTCCCAAAATAAAGCGCAAGGGGATCTCTTGAAATACCATTCCGTAGTCCCAAAGTAAATACACAGCAACAACAAGAATTCAATCCAATCAATTTCATATCAAAGTGAAGCAGGTAATCCTAACCTAGCATGATTCACGTAGTACAATTCAGGCAGTTAAGACAGATAGAGCAATTTAGTCAAGTAGATAGATTTCTCTAAGCTACAACAAGTTTAATATCCAAACAGTGTAAGCAAGGAAAGGAGGAACACAATTCAAGTCTATTTTTAAAGAAAAACCGGATTTCCAACAATTAGCACAAGTACACGCTCGTCACCTCACGTACGAGGCATTTCAATTACCACAATACCAATCATAAGGGAAAAGTTTCCCCCCACAAGGTTAGACAAGTCACTTACTTCGAACAGGCTCAAAATCAACTACAAACTACGCTCTTGCCACGAGTATCCGACTCCAAATGGCCCAAATCTATTCAACTCCATTTCGTAATATAAATAATACCTCAAAAAGCTGATTCTATAATTAAATTCTAATCTAATATGCAAAATTATGTAAAATGACTAAAATGCCCCTCGAGCTCACGCCTCAAAATTGGGTGAAATTTATATTTTCAGAAACCTCGTACTCTCACGAGTCTATTCATATAAGAATCTCTCAAATCGGATGCCAAAAATGCAATAAAAACCCAATAATTCGGTCTATAAAGTTTACCCAAAATTTTCATCCCCAATCCAAATTTAAATGATGAAATTAACAGAAGATTGATGGAATATAACTAAAAAGGGTTAAAGAATCGTTACCCAAAGATCTCCTCTTCAAATCCCTCTTCAAATCGCCCTCCCGAGCTCTAATTCAATTTTTGTGACATTAACTCAAAACCCTCGATTTTGAACTTAAACATTCTACCCAGTTAAATCCTTAATCGCGATTGCGGAATTAGCCTAGCGATCACAAAGCACAAAAATGGACTACCCTCAACTTACCTTCTGCGATCGCGACACGTTCCACGCGATCGCGAAGTTATACTACTTAACCTCACGCGATCGCAACCAAACACACGCGATCGCGAAGCTATATAACCCAGACCCACGCGATAGCAACCTCATTCACGCGATTGCATAAAACAACTCAGCCCCTTCCCTCAAATAAGCCTACGCGATCGCGATAAACAATTGTCTGCAACAGACCTGAAGCAAAAATCTGCAATTTTCTAACAATTCAAAATGACCCGTTGAGCATTTGAAACACACCCAAGACCTCCGAGACCTCAACCAAAAGCACCAACAACCCCTAATAACTTATTAAAACTTGTACCAATCCTTAAACCACCTAAAATAACATCGAAAACTCGAATTAATCAAGGATTTAAGCCTAAGAACTCCAAATTTCCTCAAAATATGCTTTCTTTCAAAAACCTAACCTAACCATGTCCAAATGTTCTGAAATTTTACACACACATCCCAAATGACATGACAGAACTACTACAACTTCCAAAATT
Source organism: Nicotiana glauca (assembly GCA_026770625.1). Taxonomy (NCBI): domain Eukaryota; kingdom Viridiplantae; phylum Streptophyta; class Magnoliopsida; order Solanales; family Solanaceae; genus Nicotiana; species Nicotiana glauca. Next base: position 114,223 of record MU727904.1, on the reverse strand, counting down.
CCATTCTGACCCTTGGATCAAAATCACACTATCGAACCGGAAACATTTAAAATTTAACTTTCGGCATTTCAAGCCTAAATTAGCTACGGACCTCCAAAACACAATCTGACCACACCCCTAAACCCAAAATCACCTAACAGAGCTAACAAAACTATCATATTTTCATTCCGAAGACACCTTCACACTGTTCCGACTACGGATAACTTTCCAACACTTAAGCTCTCATTTAGGGACAAAGTATCCCAAAGCTCTCCTAAACTCAAAATTGAACATCCTGGCAAATCAAAATAGCAGAAATAAACTTGGGGAAAACAGTTAATACGGGATCGAGGCATAAATTCCAAAAATGACCTGCCGGGTCATTACATCCTCCCACACTTAAACATTCGTTCGTCCTCGAACGAGCATAAAGATATACCTGAAGTAGTGAAAAGATGAGGGTACTCACTGCGCATATCCTACTCGGTCTCCCAGGTTACCTCCTCGACCAGCTGACCCCGCCACTGAACCTTCACGGATGCAATGTTCTTTGACCTCAGCTTCCTAATCTGCCTGTCCAATATTGCCACTGGCTCCTCAACATAAGATAGATCCTTCTCCAACTGGACTGAGCTGAAATCCAACACGTGCAACAAATCACCGTGACACCTCTGAAGCATAGAAACATGAAATACCGGGTGAACTCCTGCCAAGAGGTAAGGCAAGCTCGTAAGCAACCTCCCCAACGCGCCTCAATATCTCAAAAGGGACAATAAACCTCGGACTCAACTTCCCCTTCTTCCCAAATCTCATAACGCCCTTCATAGGTGAAACCCAAAGCAAAACCCGCTCTCCAATCATGTAGGAAACATCACGAACCTTCTGGTCCGTGTAACTCTTCTGTCTAGACTGGGCTATATGAATTCTATCCTGAATCACCTTGACTCTCTCAAAAGCATCCTAAACCAAATCTGTGCCAATTAATCTAGCCTCACCCGGCTCGAACCAACCCACCAAAGATCTACATCGCCTACCATATAAGGCCTCATACGGTGCCATATGAATGCTGGACTAATAGTTGTTGTTGTAGGAAAACTCTGCCAATGGAAAGAATTGATCCCAAGAACCTCCAAACTCAGTCACACACGCACAGAGCATATCCTCAAGAATCTAAATAGTGTGCTCAGACTGCCCGTCCGTCTGAGGGTGAAATGCTATGCTCTACTCCATACGAGTACCCAAGTCCTGCTGTACGGCTCTCCAAAACCGCAATGTGGACTGAGTACCTCTGTCTGAAATATTTGAAACTAGAATACCATGTAGACGGACAATCTCCCGGATATAAATCTGTAACGACCCGACCGGTCATTTTGAGCTTTTGCACTTTGATCACCAATTCTCGGGAATGACCTATCCTGTGTCATATGTTGTGACTTATGTAAATCGTTGGTTTGGTTTTTCGAGTAATTGAAATGAATTTGGAAGAACAGTTCTCAGTTTAAAGCTTAAAATTTGAAAGGTTTGACCAAGCATTGACTTGAGTGTATATGATCTCGGATCAGAATTTTTATGATTTGGTTAGCTCCATTAGGTTATTTGGGACCTAGAAGCGTGATCAGAATGCATTTTGGAAGTCCGTGGAAGATTTAGGCTTGAATGGGCAAAATTGAGATTTTGGCATTTTCCGGTTAATATGTAAGATTTTGATATAGAGGTCGAAATGAAATTCCAAGAGTTGAAGAAGCTTCATTGTGTTATTTGGGATGTGTGTGTAAAATTTTAGGTCATTCGGACGTGGTTTGGTTGGGTTTTTTTTATCAAAAACATATTTTGGAAGATTTTGGAATTCTTAGGCTTGAATACGATGCAAATTTGATGTTTTGATGTTGTTTTGAGTGTTTCGAAGGTTGGAACAAGTTTGAATGATGTTATGTGATATGTTGACATGTTTGGTTGAGGTTCTGAGGGCCTCGGGTGAGTTTCGGGTGGTCAATCGGACCATTTCATGTTTTGGAAAGTTGTAGAAAATTTCTGTTAAGTGTTGGTGGCTTTTGCCTTTACGTTCGCGAAGGGTTAGCTGGTATGGTTGAGATTTTAGCCTTCGCATTCGTGAGGGAGGCTCCACATTCACGAAGGGCATATTTTTTGGGCATCGCATTCGCAGAGGCATTGTCGCATTCGCGTAGGTTTGAGAGGCTGAAGCATCGCACTCGCGATGGTAGGGTTGCGTTTGTGTAAGTTTGAAAAGTTGAAGCATCACGTTTACGATGGTAGGGTCACATTCGCGAAGGAGAGTTTTGGTCAGCGGAATTTTTGTGCTTCGCAAATGCGAAGATTTGACCACGTTCGCGAAGAAGGAATTTATGCCTGGGGCAAAATGTTTAAAAGATAGGTTTCGCAATTTTTGGTCTATTTTCTCCATTGTTGAGCAATTTTTGGAGCTTTTGAGAAGGATTTGAAGAGGGAATCACTTGGAGGTAAGATTTTTGAACTCAATACTCGATTCTTGTGTGAATTCCACCTAATTAATCATTGAATTAAGCCTAAAATTGAAGAGCTAGGGCTTGGAAATTGAAACCAATCATTTGGGATTTGATGGGTCATTTATGGATAGATTTTGATGTTCTTGGTATGTATGAACTCGTGGGGAGATAAGGAATCCGTTGATGTGAAATTTTTTTAATTCCGAGACGTGGGCCTGGGGGCAGGGTTTGAGCAATTTTGGGATATTTGATGTAAATTGGATATTTTTTAGTGGGCTTTATTCCCTTCGCATATTTTGATGATTATGTACTGATTGTGGCTAGAGTTGGAGCATTCGGAGGTCAATTCGTGCGGGCAAAGGCATCGCGGGCTAGAGTTTGGATCGGATCGAGGTAAGTAATGATTGTAAATACTGTCCGGAGGGTTTGAAACCCCAAATTATACATCGTTGTGCTATGTTAAGGTGACTTACATGCTAGATGATGAGCTTGAGGTAGAGCACCGCTGAGGATTGTGACTTACTCCATCCCGAATGATTATTTTAATGCATATTTGATAGTTAATTGTTTGATATTATTATATTTTGGGTGGTATGCCATGTTTGGGGCTTCGTGCCGACTTGTTGAGACCCTTAGGGCCACTTTTACTATTTGTCCTCACTCTATTTATTTCGAAAGCATATCCTCAGTCATGTTTTACCTGTTTATTGTTTAAGTCTGGTTTTATCACTATATTTCTTAAAAATGTGAAAACTATTTATGCTGAGTTCCCTATTTTACTGATGGTCTGAGTGATCGTGAGTTGATGACTGAGATAGACCTATAGTCTAATTGTGAGGTTGATGACTGAGATAGACTGAGAGTTTGATGGTGAGGTACTGACTGAGAGAGGCTGAGGGCCTAGCCGTGAGGATTCTATATCTATGGATCGGGCTGCACGCCGCATCAATATATATTTATATAAACATATATGTATCGATGGATCGGGTTGCACGCCATAGCGATACTTATATGGATCGGGCTATACGCCGCAGCGATATATTGCAACGGGCTGCACGCCATAGTGATATAGCACTTGGGATGTAGGAGCATGTCCGGAGTTTGCACACCCCCAGTAAGCGCAGTCGACTATATATATGGATCGAGCTGCACGCTGCAGCGATATGTGGACCGGGCTGCACGCCGCAGCTATTACTATATGGTACCTATTGAGTGTGAGTGCTGAGCGTGAGCGCTGATTGACAAGAGTTAAGTCAAGAGTGACTGAGAGGCTTGCCCGAGGGGTGATAGATATATACATGCATATGGGTGATGCTTTGCATGAGGGGCCTGTTTATGAACTTATTGATTTTGCTCCTCTTTAAAGTGAGTTTATATTGAACATGTTGATTTAATGACTGCTTTTACTTATCTTTATTTTGAGCCTCTGTCGAAAATGTTGAACAAATGTTTTTAAACCATTTTCAGTTAAGCTGGGGTTTATGAGATGTTCAGAATTTAATCACTGATTTGGCATTTGGTTATTTCCACTGAGATTTCAAATTATGGAGGTTTTAGGATTATTGTTCTACCGGAGGGGCTGTTTATGAACTATGTTTTGCCCGATGGACCAATTATGGTTTCATATTTTTTATTACCAAAACCTGGATTTAAAATGATATAATTGACTCGTATTCTGATTTGAAAGCCTGTTGTGCTTATTGAGTTAACATAAATGTGGGTTCATTGTTTCCTATTGCTCAGTCTTTATTTACTCTTACTACTTACTGGGTTGGAGTACTCACATTACTCCCTGCACCTCGTGTGTAGATTCAGGTATTTCGGAACTCGGTAGCGGGTGTTGGTTTCTCAGACGCGGAGTCATCAGAGTTAGCAAGGTGGCTGCACGACGTTCGCAGCACCGCTTTCTTCCTCTAATTGTTCATTTCTGTACTTAGTGCATTTTACTGTTTTTGTTGTATTCAGACCTTGGTAGGTGCCCATAGCCAGTGACACCCCGATGTCAGGCTTGTATGTTATTTTCGCACTATTCATTCATACTTATATTATGAAATATTGTTTAATTAAAGGCTTAAAAATGACTCTTAATGATTAAAAGGATTATATGAGTGTTGCGTCGGCTGGCCTTTTCTTCACGAGAGGCACCATCACGACCGTGCTGGTTTGGGGTCGTGACAAGTTGGTATCAGTGCCTAGGTTACATAGGTCTCACGAGTCATGAGCATGTTAAGTAGAGTCTCGCAGATCGGTACGGAGACATCTGTATTTATCCTAGAGAGGATGTAGAACCTTTAGAAAAACTTCACATTTTCGAATTCTTATCGTGCGTTCTTTGATTTAGCTTGAAATATAACTCTTGAAACTCCTTCACATGAGTGCTAAACATCATATGTGCATCGATGGCTTGTGATTCTCTGACCAATGGGCGAGATATGATCTATGTGTGTTGATATTGGGCCAGTCTAGAGGACTTGAGGCCGTATTTGATCCTATAGCTTGAGCACTGAGGTGTTGATAATGTGAGTAAGTATTTTTAAACTTATATGTTCGGTAGTGTCCCTATCAGGGAAAGTGATAGATGGATGGCTGTTTGACGAGTATGTTATGATAGTGAGATATATCCCTATGATTTGGAAGCAACAAGAAGGGTCCGCTGGAGGATAGAAGAACTATTAGGTGCTTGATGTCCACCTTGATTTGAGGTATAGCCCCGAGTTATGCATATGTGTAGAATATTTTCATGTTTCTTAATTGGGACTGAAGTAAATTTCATGTTGCGGAATGATTTCAGACACAGGAAGATTAAGTGACTGCGTAATATTTATGATGGTGGAAGGTATACAGAAATGTTAGTTTAAGGCAAGACGGGTGGGTTATATCCTTCGGAATGTTCTGAAGTGGTGTGATCTTTATGTTGTCTGTTAGAAGATCTCATTTACAAGTGAAATATATGTGTTGAAATTTAAATTTTATGTCGCTCAAAAGAGTGGATTTAGCTGTTGCGAGGATGAATGCGAGATTGGCAGAAGATTCAAAGTACTAGATGATTTGTGTTTTCACAAGCTTACAAAGGATTTGAGTTTAATCCCACTATCGTGTTATGGCATCAATAGAGTATATGCGTTATGAGTTATCGAGTGTGTGCTAATCTATGGCTTCGAGCCAAGTGGGGGAGTCCGCTATCGACTAGTTGATTGTATGGTTATGTGCTACATTGGTTCCACTTGGAGGCGTGCAGGTTAATCAGTTATGGCTTACGGAGAATGAGATCGAGGATGGCTCGAGTAAAGGAATATTTTGACAAGGTTATGTCATGCTTCATAGATGTATGAGAATCACATGATGTCTTGAGATGTTGTTGGTACAAGATGTTTGGTGCATTGAGAAAGAAGTTGCTTGGTTGTATTGGGATGAGGTTGCATTTTGTAGTGTCTAAAGTGCTAATGAAGCACAGGTTGTTCGATTCTTTTGATTGAGCTAATTGTGGTTTCAGTAGAGTGGATGACTTGCGAGAATGATTCTAATGTGTTCAGATTTTACATATAACAATTGGGTATTATAAAGTTGCATATGTTGTTGGAAACTGAGTTTTCATTGGAAGATGTCAAAGACTTGTGGTATTTTCTATAAATTGTGGGATTCTATGTATCCGTATCAGGATGGTAAAGGTAACGAATTTAGATCCGTAGGAAGTCTCTTCAGAGTAAAGTATTTTGAAGGTGGTGCTTTAAGGGATATTCAAGAGAGTATTCAGTGGCTTATGAGCCTTAAACGGTGTGGTTTTGTGCTTGGGACTCGTGTGGTAAGTTTGGGCTGAGAAATTGTAATGTTATAGCAAGAAGGAGTATCAAGTTGAAAGTAAGTCAGGGAACTCGGATAGATAGGATAGCTTGGTAGTGGCTCGGATTGGTATGGTAAGGATATGGTTAGTTCTTTGGATGCCTATGAGGCAATGAGTTTATACATGTGTTTAGCGACAATGCTCTTGGGTTTTAGTGGTCTGCATAGCTTGGTTGAGTTAGAAGGATTCACTTCTGACGGTTTAGTTTGTACAAATGAAATTCGGAGAGTTCTTGATGGCTTTCTACCACAGTAAAAAATGTATATTTTCTATGAGCATGAGGAGCATGTAATGTATAGTGTTATTCTTCTTGATATGATCAATGGGTAGTTCTTGGTTAGTTGAGTACATAGCTGCTTGGCAGCACAGAAGAATCTTAGAGTATCTCTCATAGAATAGTTGAGTACTAGATGTGAGTTATATATGCGAGGTGCAGAATTGGGATCAAATATGGTAATTCATGTTTTTATGGACTTGGAGACTATAAATTCTCATATATAGGTTAGCTCGTGGTTATGGATGGCAAATTATGGGTAAGTTAGTCGGATGTTTGTATGTGCTATGATTCAGTCATTGTGAACCTTCGAAGGATTATTTATCTGTTATGGGTAACTAGAGTTGACGTATGGTCCATTGGTAGACCTATATGGATATGTGTCTGGCATCGAGACGGCTTTGTTGACCCCGAATTTTATTGTTGAGAGATGTGTTGATTCGAGTTTTAGTGAGCTTATTAGTAATCTGGGGAGGCCTATGAGTCACCTTTCTGTATCGCGAAGTGTTGTGATTTGGTGGTTATATGCACATATGGTGTAGTTTCATTTGGGCTTTATAGCGGGACTTGAATGAGACAGGCATTTGGGAGTTGCATGATTTATTGCGCATTGGGTGTGTTCTCTCGGGCTGGTTTGGCATTGTATTATTTACTTCTCTATGGTTATGGTGACTCACTTATGATACCAGACATCATATTGCACATGGTTGTCGATTTTGAGCATAGTGACTTGATGTGTTTCATGGGGATTAGTGCTTGGATAAGGTCACGTATTGGAGTGAAACTATGTGAAGGTATGACCCTGCAGGTTAGATTCGTGTGTTCTATTTCTATGATATGTGTCGGGTTCTCGACATTGTGTGTGTTAGTACCGGTGAGCTTGCAGTACAACTCTTTTATTTGAGTCATTCTTCAGGATTTGAGAATGTTTGGATTGTGGCTTATTGGTGCGCGGGTTGCACAAGTTGTAGCTTTAGTCCGCATTGATGTGTCAATGTCACCAGAGTATTTGTGTTGGATTAGATAAGATCATCGGGATCTTTAATGAATACAAACGGATTTGATTCCAGCATGTTGGAAGGATAATATTGAGGTTCGGCTCGAAAATTAGCTATGGTCTTTGCCAAAGGAGAAGTGGCTTCATGAATGGTTGATATGAGAAATGGTTAATGCTTACTGTATGGTTTAGTTATCATTGGCAGTATATGAGAGTGTTGGAATGAAACTTTAGCTGATAAGAGGTTTTCTACCGGTATTCAGTTGCTGTGTGCAGCGGTTGTGATTAGAAGTTATCGCTACAAGTGGTTGAGGTATATGGTATATCATGTGATTGTAGCTGAGGTTTGAAGGTATGAGGTATTACAGCTTGTTCGGACTCATTCACAGTACAAATGTGAGATTTTATCTTGCAGATGATTTCAGAAGTAAAAATGTGGTTCTAAGGTTAATGGGCTAGGATGGATTGGGAAATTTCAGTAGCATTGTGTCATCAGGCCTATATGAGATAGGGTGACATGGGATCACCACCGGGTATATGTATGGTAGGGTTATTCAGTGATTGGTTGGGGCTTCTGGAACAACTCTGGTCACGTTCGAGGACAAACGTATGTTTAGGTGGGGAGGATGTAACGACCCGACCGATCATTTTGAGCTTCTACACTTTGATTGCCAGTACTCGGGCATGAACTGTCCATGTGATGTGTTTTAACTTATGTAAATTGTTGGCTTTGGTTTTCCGAGTAATCGAAATGATTTTGGAAGGCCAGTTCTCAATTTAATGCTTAAAATTTGAAAGGTTTGACCAAGAGTTGACTTGAGTGTATCTGATCTCGGATCAGAATTTTTATCATTTGGTTAGCTCCGTTAGGTGATTTGGGACTTAGGAGCGCGATCGGAACGCATTTTGGAAGTCCGTAGAAGATTTAGGCTTGAATCGAAATTGAGATTTCGACATTTTCCGGTTGATAGGTGAGATTTTGATATAAAGGTCAAAATGAAATTCCGAGAGTTGCAGCAGCTTCGTTGTGTCATTTGGGATGTGTGTGCAAAATTTTAGGTCATTCGGACTCGGTTTGGTTGGATTTTTGATCAAAAACGTATTTCGGAAGATTTTGGGATTCTTAGGCTTGAATCTGATGCAAATTTGAAGTTTTGATGTTGTTTTGAGTGTTTCAAAGGTTGGAAAAAGTTTGAATGATGTTATGGGTTATGTCGGCATGTTTGGTTGAGGTCCCTAGGTCCTCGGGTGAGTTTCGGGTGGTCAATCGGACCATTTCATGTTTTGGAAAGTTGTAGAAAATTTTTATTCAATGCTGCAGGCTTTTGGCCTTCGTGTTCGTGAAGGGTTAGGTGGTATGGTTAAGATTTTAGCCTTCGCGTTCACGAGGGAGGCTCTGCATTCGCGAACAACTGATTGTTTGGGCATCGCATTCGCAGAGGCATTGTCGTGTTTGCATAGGTTTGAGAGGCTGAAGCATCGCATTCGCGATGGTAGGGTCGCGTAAGTTTGAGAAGCTGAAGCATCGCGTTCGTGATGGTAGGGTCGCATTCGCAAAGGAGAGTTTTGGTCAGCGGAACTTTTTTGCTTCGCGAACGCGAAGATTTGACCGCGTTCGCGAAGAAGGAATTTATGCCTGGGGCAGAATGTGTAAAAGATAGGTTTCGCGATTTTTGGTCTATTTTCTCTATTGTTGAGCAATTTTTGGAGCTTTTGAGAAGGATTTGAAGAGGGAATCGAAGGGAATCACTTGGAGGTAAGATTTTTGAACTCAACACTCGATTCTTATGTGAATTCCACCCAATTAATCATGGAATTAAGCCAAAAATTGAAGAGTTAGGGCTTGGAAATTGAAACCAAACATTTGGGATTTGAAGGGTCATTTTTGGATGGATTTTGATGTTCTTTGTATGTATGAACTCGTGGGGAGATAAGGTATCCGTTGATGTAAAAAATTTTGAATTCTGAGACATGGGCCCGGGGGCCGGGTTTGAGCAATTTCAGGATTTTTGATGTAAATTGGATATTTTCGAGTGGGCTTTGTTCCCTTAGCATATTTTGATGATTATGTACTGATTGTGGCTAGATTTTGAGCATCCGGAGGTCGATTCGTGCGGGCAAAGGAATCGCGGGCTAGAGTTTGGACCGGATCGAGGTAAGTAATGATTGTAAATACTGTCCGGAGGGTTTGAAACCCCAAATTATACATCGTTGTGCTATGTTAAGGTGATTTACATGCTAGATGATGAGCGTGGGGTAGGGAACCACTGGAGATTGTGACTTAGTCCATCCCGAATGATTATTTAAATGCATATTTGATAGTTAATTGTTTGATATTATTATATTTTGGGCGGTATGCCATATTTGGGGCCTCGTGCCGACTTGTTGAGATCTTTAGGGAAACTTTTGCTATTTGTCCGCACTCTATTTGTTTCGAAAGCATATTTTTAGTCATGTTTTACCTTTTTATTATTTAAATCTGGTTTTATCACTATATTCATAAAAATGTGAAAACTGTTTGGGCTGAGTTCCCTGTTTTACTAATGCTTCGAGTGATTATGAGTTGATGACTGAGATAGACCAAAGGTCTGATTGTAAGGTTGATAGCTGAGATAGACTGAGAGTCTGACGGTGAGGTAGTGACTGAGAGAGGCTGAGGGCCTGGCCGTGAGGATTATATATCTATGGATCGGACTGCATGCCGCAGCAATATATATATATATATATATATATATATATATGTATAAACATATATGTCTATGGATCAGGCTGCATGCCACAACGATAATTATATGGATCGGGCTACACGCCGCAACAATATATTGGATCGGGCTGCACACCATAGTGATATTGCGCTTGGGCTGTAGGAGTCACTCCGGAGTCTGCACACCCCCAGTGAGCGCAGTCGAATATATATATGGATCGGGCTGCATGCCGCAGCGATATATGGATCGGGCTGTACGCCGCAGCGGTTACTATATGGTACCTATTGAGTGTGAGTGCCGTTCGTAAACGCTGATTGATAAGAGTTGAGTCACGAGTGAATGAGAGGCTTGCCCGATGGGCGATAGATATATACAAGCATATGGGTGATGCTTTGCCTGAGGGGCCTGTTTATGAACTTATTGATTTTGCTCCTCTTTAAAGTGAGTTTCTATTGAACATGTTGATTGAATGACTGCTTTCACTCATCTTTATATTGAGCCCAGTATTGTCGAAGGCGCTCTTAAGCCCTGAAGCGAGGCTCAAAACACGTTGAGCTCTTTGCCTCGCTTTGTGGGCGCTTTAGTGTCGCATCAAAGCTCTAAGGCATATTTTTCCTTGCCATTATGTAATCCTGAAATGGCGACCTTAGATAATTGATACTTCACTTTGTTGTGAATTTTTTCCAATTTCTTTGTCCATCCAATTGCTATTCATGCTTATAATGATTATTAATCTTGGAATACATGCATATTTTACTTTTTCTCCCGTTGCACCTTTTTTTATTAAAGCTCACGCTTTATTTGCGCTTTACGCTTAAATCCCCAATGGACCTTAGAGCTTTTTTGCACTTTTCGCCTTTGATAATACTAACTGGGCCTCTGTCGAAAATGTTAAACAAATGTTTTTAAACAATTTTCATTTAAGCTGGGGTTTATGAGATGTTTAGAATTTAATCACTGATTTGGCATTTGGTTATTTCCACTGAGATTTGGTGTTTATGATTACTGTTTTGCCCGAGGGGCTGTTTATGAACTATGTTTTGCCCGAGGGGCCGATTATGGTTTTCATATCTTTTATTATAAATGTCAGTACACCCTAATGAAACTGTTGAAAGGTATTTTTAAATGAATTTTTACCAAAAGCTGGATTTTAAAATGAGATGATTGACTGGTATTCTGATTTGAAAGCCTGATGTGCTTATTAAGTTAACATAAATGTGGGTTCATTGTTTCCTACAGCTCAGTCTTTATTTACTCTTATTACTTAATGGTTTGGAGTACTCACATTACTCCCTACACCTCATGTGCAGATTAAGGTATTTCAGCACCCGGTAGCGGGTGTTGGTTGCTCAGACGCGGAGTCATCAGAGTTAGCAAGGTGGCTGCACGACGTTCGCAGCACCGCTTCCTTCCTCTCATTGTTAATTTCCGTACTTAGTACATTTAACTGTTTTTGTTGTATTCAGACCTTGGTAGATGCTCATGGCTAGTGACACCCCAATGTTGGGCTTGTATGTTATTTCCGCACTATTCATTCAGACTTATATTATGAAGTATTGTTTAATTTAAGGCTTAAAAATGACTCTTAATTATTAAAGGGATTATATGAGTATTGTGTTGGATGGCCTTGTCTTCACGAGAGACGCCATCACTACCGTACCGGTTTGGGGTCGTGACAAGTTGGTATCAGAGCCTAGGTTACATAGGTCTCACGAGTCATGAGCAGGTTTAATAGAGTCTCGTGGATCGACACGGAGACGTCTGTATTTATCCTCGAGTAGCTGTAGAACCTTTAGGAAAAACTTCACATTCTTGAATTCTTATCGTGCGTTCTTTGATTTAGCTTGAAATGTAACTCTTAAAACTCCTTCCATGCGTTCGTATGCGCGCATGAGCGCTCAGCATTAGATGTACATTGATGGCTTGTGATTCCCCAACCAAAGGGCGAGATATGATCCATGTGTGTTGATGTTGGGCCAATCTGGAGGACTTAAGGCCGTATTTTTGCCTATAGCTTGAGGACCGAGGTGCTGATAGTGTGAGTAAGTGTTTTTGAACTTATATGTTCGGTAGTGTCCCTATAAGGAGAAGTGACGGCTGGATGACTGTGTGACGAGTATGTTATGACAGCGAGATATATCACTATGATTTGGAAGCAACGAGAAGAGTCCGTTGGAGGATAGAAGAACTATTAGGTGCTTGATCTCCACCTTGATTTAAGGTATAGCCCCGAGTTATGCGTGTGTGTAGAATCTTTTCATGTTTCTTAATTGGGAGTGAAGTAAATTTCATGTTGCAATATGATTTCAGACTCAGGAAGATTAAGTGACTGCGTAATGTTTATGACGGTGGAAGGTATACAAAAATGTTAGTTTGAGACAAGACAGGTGGGTCATATCTTGCGGAGTGTTCTGAAGTGGTGTGATCCTTATGTTTTTTGTTAGAAGATCTCATTTACAAGTGAAATATACGTGTTGAAATTTAAAATTTGGGTCGCTCGAGAGAGTGGATTTAGTTGTTGCGAGGATGAATGCGAGATTGGTAGAAGATTCAATGTACTAGATGATCTGTGTTTTCACAAGCTTACAAAGGATTTGAGTTTAATCCCCCTATGGTGTTATGGCATCAATAGAGTATATGCGTTATGAGTTATTGAGTGTGTGTTGATATATGGCTTCCAGCCAAGTGGGGGAGTCCGCTATCGATTAGTTGATTACATGGTTATGTCCTATATTGGTTCCAATCGAAGGCATGCAGGTGAATCAGTTATAGCTTACGGAGATTGAGACTGAGGATGGCTCAAGTAAAGGAACATTTTGACAAGGTTATGTCATGCTTCATAGATGTATGAGAATCACATGATGTCTTTAGTTTTTGTTGGTAAAAGATGCTCGGTGCATAGAACAGGAAGATGCTTGGTTATATTGGGATGAGGTTGCATTTTGTAGTGTCTGAAGTGATAATGAAGCACAAGTTGTTCGGTTCTTTTGATCTAGCTAATTGCGGTTTGAGTAGAGTGGATGACTTGCGAGAATGATTCTAATGTGTTCAAGATTCTACATATAACAATTGGGTATTTTAAAGTTGCATATGTGGTTAGAAACTGAGTTTTCATTGGAAGATGTCAAGACTTGTGGTATTTTCTATAAGTTGTGGGATTCTATGTATCTGTATCAGGAAGGTAAAGGTAACGGATTTAGATTCGTAGGAAGTCTCTTCAGAGTAAAGTATTTTGAAGGTGGTGCTTTTAGGGATAGTTAAGAGAGTATTCAGCAGCTTATGAGTCTTAGATGGTGTGGTTTTGTGCTTGGGTCTCGTGTGGTAAGTCTGGGTTGAGAAATTGCGATGTTATAGCAAGAAGGAGTATTAAGTTAAAGGTAAGTCAGAAGGGAACTCAGATAGATGAGATAGCTTGGTAGTGGCTCGGATCGGTATGGTAAGGATATGGTTAGTTCTTTAGATGATTCTGAGGTAATGAGTTTATACAGGTGTTTAGCGACAATGATCTTGGGTTTTAGTAGTCTGCATATCTTGGTTTAGTTAGAAGGATTCAGTCCTGACGGTTTAGTTTGTGCAAATGAAATTCGGAGAGTTCTTGATGGCTTTCTGTCACGGTTAGAAATGTATATTTTCTATGAGCATGAATTGCATGTGATGTATAACGTTATTCTTCTAGATGGAATCAATGGGAAGTTCTTGGTTAGTTAAGTACATAGTTGCTTGGCAGCATAGAAGAATCTTAGATATCTCTCGTGAAATGATTGAGTACTAGAGGTGAGTAATATATGTGAGGGGCGGAATTGGCATCAAATATGGTAATTCGTGTGTTTTATAGACTTGGAGATTGGAAATTCTCATATACAGGTTAGCTCGTATCTGTGGATCGAAAAATATGGGTATGTTAGTCAATGTTAGTATGTGCTAGGATTCAGCCACTGTGAACCTTCGAAGGATTATTATCTGTTGTGGGTAACTAGAGTTGACGTATGGTCCATTGGTAGACCTATATGGATATGTGTCCGACATCGAGACAGCTTTGTTGAATCCGAATTGTATTGTTGAGGGATGTGTTGATTCGAATTTTAGGAAGCTTATTAGTAATCTGGGCAGACCTATCAGTCAGTTTTCTGTGTTGCGAGGTGTCGCGATTTGGTGATTATATGCACATATGGTGTGGTTTCATTTGGGATTTATAGCGGGACTTGAATGAGATGGGCATATCATGTGATTGCACCTGGGTTTTGTAGGTATGGGGTATTACAGCTTGTTCAGACTCATTCACAGTATAAATGTGAGATTTTATCTTGTGGATGATTTCAGAAGTGAAAATTTTCTTCTAAGGTTAATGGGCTAGGATGGATTGGCAAATTTCTGTAGCATTATGTCATAAGGCCTATATGAGATAGGGTGACGTGGGATCACCCCCAGTTATATGCATGGTAGGGTTATTCAGCGATTGGTTGGCTTCTGGAACAACTCTGGTCACGTTCGGGACGAACGTATGTTTAAGTGGGGGAGGATGTAACGACCCAACCGATCGTTTTGAGCTTCTGCAATTTGATCGCCAGTTCTCGGGCATGTACTATCCCTTGTGATGTGTTTTAAATTATGTAAATTGTTGGTTTTGGTTTTCCAAGTAATCGAAATGAATTTGGAAGACCAATTCTCAGTTTAAAGCTTAAAATTTGAAAGGTTTGACCAAGACTTGACTTGAGTGTATATGATATCAGATCGAATTTTTTATGATTTGGTTATCTCCGTTAGTTGATTTGGGACTTAGGAGCACAATCGGAATGCATTTTGGAAGTCCGTGGAATATTTAGGCTTGAATGGGCGAAAAATTAAGATTTCGACGTTTTTCGGTTGATAGGTGAGATTTTGACATAGAGGTCGGAATGAAATTCCGAGAGTTGCAACAGCTTCGCTTTGTTATTTGGGATGTGTGTATAAAATTTTAGGTCATTCGGACATGGTTTGGTTGGGTTTTTTATCAAAAACGTATTTTGGTAGATTTTGGGATTTTTAGGCTTGAATCCGATGCAAATTTGATGTTTTGATGTTGTTTTGAGTGTTCCGAAGGTTGGAACAAGTTTGAATGACGTTATGGCTTATGTTGGCATGTTTGGTTTAGGTCGTGAGGGCTTCGAGTGAGTTTCGGGTGGTCAATCAGACCATTTCATATTTTGGAAAGTTGCAGAAAATTTCTGTTCAGTGTTGCAGGCTTTTGGCCTTCGCGTTCGCGAGCAGGCCCTCGCATTCGCGAAGGGTAAGCTGTTATGGTTGAGATTTTATCCTTCGCATTGATGAGGGAGGCTCCGCATTCGCATATGTTTGAGAGGATGAAGCATCGCATTCGCGATGGTAGGGTCGCATTCGCATAAGTTTGAGAAGCTGGAGCATCGCATTCGCGATGGTAGGGTCATGTTCGCGAAGGAGAGTTTTGGTCAGCAGAAGTTTTGTGCTTCGCAAACGCGAAAATTTGACTGCGTTCATGAAGAAGGAATTTATGCCTGGGGCAAAATGTTTAAAAGATGGGTTTCGTTATTTTTGAGCTATTTTCTCCATTGTTAAGCAATTTTTGGAGCTTTTGAGAACGATTTGAAGAGGGAATCGAAGGGAATCACTTGGAGGTAAGATTTTTGAAATCCATATTCAATTCTTGCATGAATTCCACCTAATTAATCATGGAACTAAGCCTAAAATTGAAGAACTAGGGCTTGGAAATTTAAACCAAACATTTGGGATTTGAAGGGTCATTTGTGGATGGATTTTGATGTTCTTGGTATGTATGTACTCGTGGGGAGATAAGGATTCCGTTGATATGAAAAATTTTGAATTCTGAGATGTGGGCCTGGGGATCGGGTTTGAGCAATTTTGGGATTTTTAATGTAAATTGAATATTTTCGAGTGGGATTTGTTCCCTTAGCATATTTTGATGATTATGTACTGATTGTGGCTAGATTTGGAGCTTCTGGAGGTCGATTCGTGCGGGAAAAGGCATCGCGGGCTAGATTTTGGACCGGATCGAGGTAAGTAATGATTGTAAATACTGTCCTGAGGGTTTAAAACCCCGGATTATACATCGTTGTGCTATGTTGAGGTGACTTACACGCTAGATGGCGTGCTTGAGGTAGAGCACCGCTGGGGATTGTGAGTTAGTCAATCCTGAATGATTATTTTAATGCATATTTGATAGTTAATTGTTTGATATTATTATATTTTGGGCGGTATGCCATGTTTGGGGCCTCGTGCAGACTTGTTGAGACCCATAGGGGCACTCTTACTATTTGTCCTCACTCTATTTATTTCGAAAGCATATCCTCAGTCATGTTTTACCTGTTTATTGTTTAAATCTTGTTTTATCACTATATTTCTTAAAAATGTAAAAACTATTTGTGCTGAGTTCCCTGTTTTACTGATGGTCCGAGTGATCGTGAGTTGATGACTGAGATAGACCAAGGGTCTAATTGTGAGGTTGATGACTGAGATAGACTGAGAGTCTGATGGTGAGGTAGTGACCGAGAGAGGCCGACGGCCTGCCCGTGTGGATTATATATCTATAGATGTTGCACGCCGCAGCTCTATATATATATGGATCGGGTTGCACGCCGCATCAATATGTTGGATCGGGCTGTACATCGCAACGATATAGTGCTTGGGCTGTAGGAACCCCTCCGGAGTCTGCACACCCCCAGTGAGCGCAGTCGACTATATATATGGATCGGGCTGCATGCCACAACGATATATGGATCGAGCTGCATGCCGCAGCGATATATGGGTCGGGCTGCACGCCGCAGCGATATATGGGTCGGGCTGCACGCCTAGCGGTTATTATATGGTACCTATTGAGTGTGAGTGCTGAGCTTGAGCGCTGATTGATAAGAGTTGAATCACGAGTGACTGAGAGGCTTGCCCGAGGGGAGATAGATATATACATGCATATGGGTGATGCTCTGCCTGAGGGACCTGTTTATGAACTTATTGATTTTGCTCCTCTTTAAAGTGACTTTCTATTGAACATGTTGATTTAATGACTGCTTTCTCTCATCTTTATATTGAGCCTCTGTCGAAAATGTTGAACAAATGTTTTTAAACCATTTTCATTTAAGCTGGGGTTTATGAGATGTTCAGAATTAAATCACTGATTATTGGTATGAGCACGTAATTTTTACCACACTTAAATTACTCCTATAGAATTCATTAGAATTAGAATTTTCTTTTAATATTTGAATTTTTAGGAATTAATTGCATAATTTTGATGTTTTGTTTATATTTTTGTGTGCATTTTTAGGTGTCATAAAAAATAAAAAAATTACAAAATAACATACTTGCATTCAGGACCTAATTTTAGATTTTTAGATTAATTAAGCGTCATGGAAAATAAGAGAAAAATAACAAAAATAATCATTTTAAATTTTTTGTTCCTTTAATTTAACTTTTATTTAATTTTCCTCTTAAAATTAGAATCTAGTTAATTTTAGAAAATTCAATTAGTCTTATTTAGAATTAAATCAGGTTTTGGCTATTTTTAATTTTGCATTTAATAAAGTCCAAAATTCAAAAATAAATAAATAAATGAAATACAAAAAGAAAAGAAGAAAACAAATAAAAGTAATTGAAATTAAGAAAAGAGAAACATGCCATCAATTTTGGGCCAATATCTGATTATAATTCAAGCCCGAAACCGCCGAAACCCGTTCCATTTTCTCAGCCCAATACACCCTCTTACCCGGTCCAATCTTCAGTCCCCTAAGGCCACTTGAACGACGTAGTATCATGAAAATACTACGTCGTTTTGAGATCTTTAAGTCCCAATCCATCTTGACAGTTCATTTCTTAACATCCAACGGTCCTTATTAGTTCAAGGCTTTTAAATAAAATTATCCTAAAATCTAAAGAACCATAAAGACAACCCCCTCCTTCCTCGTACCCCCATCTCCCTCACCGGCTCCGCCTTACGCCGCTGCCAGGAATCGCCTCACGGCGGCGGCCGGTCTCCAAACTGGCCCAAATTTACACCCTCGACTCCTCTTCCCCTCCTCTTTCCAACGCCCCAAATGTTTTCCCTCAACTCATAGCCCATCTTTTTGATTATTCGAAACAATGATGCCGCACCACCAAACCAGTCCAAATTTACACCAAGGCTTCTCCTCAACCTTATCCTTCCGAATCTATAGTCAATAAGCTTCAAATCTTCCTCAACTGTTTCGAATTTCAGATCGAACATTGACCCCAAAACCCTAATTTTTTAAAATTCCGGAGTTCGTTCGATTCTGGACTGTAATAGTCCTTAATCTTGTGTTTCACATGGAAACACACGATTAAGGATAGTTTCAGTCCGAATTTTGCAAAAGCCTGGCCGGAATCACATTTTTTGATTAACTGAGGTACTTCTTTCATTTTTTCTTTCTTATTTTAATCCTATTTTTAGTATTTGTTTTACCAAAATTAGTAGGTTTTCTTTAGTCATTTTTTCTATTTTTATTTTTTTCTGATTCTGATTTTGTTTAGTCATTATTTAGTTAGTCTGTTTTGATTAATCATGTTTGAGTGATTTTGATATTAGTTTAACTTTTGTTTGAATATGTGCCTCAATTTAGTGTTAACATAGGCTTTAATTTCGTTGGTCAATCCTGTTAGTTAGTATTTGATTTTAGTTATTAATATTTGTTTTGATTAGTGATCCTTTGGGTTGCAATTATTTCAGTTGTTTGGTTATAGCTGAAGGTTTCCAGCCTCTTGGTTGGTTAACCATGGTCTTTTGACCAAGTTTAAGAGGGGTCTGGGTTAGCTTAGTATAGGATAGTAAATTCAGTTTGAATAAAAGGCTAATGTAGGTATTTTACTTAAGAAATCTGTTGGTAACTGAAACTAGAACACCCTAGACCCTTCTAGAAAAGGGTTTTTAGTTAAAATTTCAGAACTTAATGCAGTAACTTGAGAAACAAGTTAAAACATTAGGGACTAATGAATAAAAATTGAAAATAAAAAAGCGGAAAAAGAGGTAAGTGAAATCTAGAAGCTTCCCCCTGAAATTTGCCTATAAAAGGCAGCACTTTTGCCTTCTTTTTGAAGTTTTTGAACACCTGAAAATTCCCACTTCCCGTCCATTCAATTAATTAAATACATGGGCTGTTTGATTACCATATCTTCCCACTGGATCCAAACGTGGGAAAATAACTACTGAAAGCTGTGGACCAAGATTGATAGTCTCATAAAAAAAACACACACAAAAAAAAAAACAAATTTGGGCCTTTGAGTTAGGTAGCGGGTTCAAATTCAGAGGTTTTTCCCTTTTCTTTGAATCCGGACTTGAACTTGAAGCCCGAATTTCATAATGTCAATCAACTAAGCCCTTTTACAGACAAATTCAATAGAAAATTATAGTTTGCTCTAGGATGCCCTTTAAAAATAATAAAATGAGGTGAGTCACTCCAAATAAAATGCATAAATTGTGTGGCCCTCTTTAATTGTTAAAATACTTAGAATTCGGGACGTGCCGTTTAGCGAATTTTACAGCCTCCCGCAAAGATAATGACATGTTAGTCGCTTCAGGCGCGTTGTAATAATTTTACCTTCCTAAATATGGGTGTGTATTTCATGCAACCCAAATCCAAATCCCAAAATGTTGAATAAGAATGTGTCGGGGATCTGGGTGCATTTCATATTACGTGATCCAAAAATACGTTTTTAAACGACGTTCACTTTCTTAAAAAATTTGACTAAAAGCGGTAAATAATTCTAAAATTGCACTATAGGATGACATGTATAAAAATTAGATTTTAGCCATTTATAATAATTTAAGCGACCGTGCTAGAACCACGGGATCCGGGGGTGCCTAACACCTTCCCTCGGGTCAACAGAATTCCTTATTCAGAATTTTTGGTTCGCAGACTCCAATTGGGAAGTCGAAATTTTCCTCGATTTGAGATTCAAGTTAAACCGGTGACTTGGGACACATAAAGCCAATCCTATCCCAAGTGGCGACTCTAAATAAATAAATAATCCCATTTCGAATAAAGTCACTTTAAATGGAAAAACTTCCTTATACATTTATCCTTTGGGGTAGGTGTGTAAAAAAGGAGGTGTGACAGCTCTGGCGACTCCGCTGGGGACACGAAGCCAGAATTTCAATTCAGGGTTCAAGTATTCGAGCTTAGTATAATTGTTATATTTGGCTTTATCTGATTTTTCTACATGTTCCATGCTATATGTGCTAAATGTTGTACCGCTTTGATATTTGTTGAAATTGTATATATAAACTGTCACGAATCCCTTCCTCTCTCTGAGTCTTCTACATCATGGAGAAGGGTGCACTTCGTGTAGCTTCTCTTCTGTTTAGAGTCTTTCCCAATTTAGAACGAGGTTTGGATAATGTCACGACCCAAAATCCACTAAGGGTCGTGGTGGCGCCGGACACTGCTGTCAGGCCAGCCAACTAACTTATTAATTAATTCCTCTTTTAATGCCTTTCAAAATCTTAAGTTTTCCCTTCCCATTTTTTTTATAAATAAAAGTTCACTACTAGAATTCAAATTTAAATGATAATAAATAGAACAAATCCGTTGTAAACCCTTCCAGAACCCGATGTCACAAGTACATGAGCGACTACTGATAAGAGAAGTAAAATACAACATAACATCCGTCCGGAATACAATGGACAGGAAAGAAATACAGTTACTAGAAGGGACATTAAAAAGCTACGGGTCGCCTCGCATACTGCAACTCACCTAGTCCCTGAATCGTCTATGCTGCTGCGCCTAGTAGGCCGCTAATATATCATGAACCTGTGCAACAAAAATGCACAGAAGTGTAGTATGAGTACGTAATCAACGTGTACTTAGTGAGTGTCCCGCCTAATCCCGAAGGGGTAGAGACGAGATAGCCAACTTTGACTCACTCTAATGGTCCAATGATTTTTGTTCTCAATATACATATTCAAACAGTGGATTTATTTTCTAACATGATTGTTATTCAGATAGAGGAAAACAAGTAAACACATAAGTCTTTCATAGGAAATTTTCCAAGATTCCTTTTCATTATTAACAAGATGATCTCGAGCCAGAGGGAGGCATGT